>JBBBDQ010002244.1:0-60000 GCA_037127315.1 Ascarosepion bandense
TAAAGTGCCATACGTGATACACGCTTGGGTGATCATGTCTCGAAAGAGACATGACTGACTGGGCAGGAGATTATCCCGCAGTAGGTTGCCATTGCTTTCTACGGTAGACTGGTTGCCGACCAAGGCTATAGAACCCAATCTGTCCTGCTATTTAACCCATAACTGGAAGGAAGAGACGGATTAATACCTTTCCCAAGGGTATTTGCGCGTAAGTGAATACAATGGATTCAACTGGAATTCGAACTCGGCTCCCTGGTGTCTCATTCTGAGCCGATATCCACTGTACCACAACGCACATAGAAGCTGCCTATCAGAAAGCTCTGTGAGTTGAAATGAAATTTGACTTGATGCATGCTCAAAATATGAATACAAGCCTATGGAGATTTGCCACTCTTTGAGATGGGTACCAATAGAAGCTGTGAGTCCTGCTACATCTAAAAATAGTCATAAATGTATGTATAGAGAGAACAATAAAAGGGAAGTGATAAGGGTCAAAATATGAAACTTGTGAGCAGAGAAGGGGTGAGCACATTAGGTGTTGGAATTGTGGTGAAGAAGGCCATATGGAGAGGTTTTGTAAACAATGAGCCCCGGGGAAACGACAGAGGTTCATTTGTGAGATGTCTAACAAGCAGAACAAGATGGTACTGATGCATGTAGTTGATAATATGGGTGTGCCAATTTCCAGCTCTATTAGAATAAAAGGTAGAACCTATTGAGCCTTGGTAGGTATGGGGACAGAGGTTTCGGGCAAAGCTATAGAGTTTGAACTGCAAAAGAAGGACATTAAATTACGAACTGCTAATGTGTCTCCATTACATGTTGAAGGCTTTTGTTGCTTTCAAGTTCAAATAGGAAATCAGTCCACTTCCCCCATGATTTCTTTGTTGGGAAGAATCTTAATAGAAATACTCAGCTGTGATTGGCTGATGCAAAATGGGGTGAGAATATATTTTGATTTGAGAATTGGGAGAGAGGTCCATATTTCTTCTATTATTAGGCTAGTACAAAAAATAACATTAAAACCCCAGCACCTACACATTTGTATAGAACAAACTAAGTTTAAAAATAGGAGTGGCAAGGAATAGGAGATAGAACAGCTAAGTAGTGGATACATTAGCAATTTCAATGGTATATCAGTAGCTAATGCAGTAGTAAAAATTGCTAAATCTCGTAGGTTTCTATTACTAATAATGAATAGCACTAACCAAACGGCTACCTTGAAGGGAGGGTGTCCAAATGTTACATTCAAAATGACAAGTAACATTACTAAAATTAATATCCCTGATAGGCAAAAGAATAAAAATTTTTATGTGGATTTAGAACAGGTACATACATTGGATGAATTCAAGCCCAAAATTGAGAGGCTACTGAAAAGAAATAGGGATTTATTTGTTAGTGATGAAAAACATATGGGCAGGACTGATACTGTGTAGAGGCATATCAATAAGGAAATGCATGAGCCCATAAGAAAGCGCTCATATTGCATACCATTCAAACAAAGAAAGATGGTTGATTCAATAGTCAATGAAATGAAGCAGGCAGGTGTAATTGAGAAATCCAATAGCCTGTGGGTTTTTCAAATAGCTTAAGTGAAGAAGATAGAAAGCAGTAAGATTTTGTGTAGCCTTTAGGGCACTCAAGTAAATTATGAAGAAATATGCTCAACTTCTAGATTTTGATGATATACTGGCATCACTTGGATTGCCAAGGTACTTTTTGAAGCTTGATTTAAAATTGGAGTAACATCACTTGATAAGTCCAAGACCTGACATATACAGATGGCATCACTAATAAAAATCCATATGAAATGGCAAGCAACAAAATTTGGGCTCAATCGGATCATTAGTTTACAAATTACAGTTATTTAAGTGAAACAACTATTGCAAATTTTCAAAACAATAGAAAAATCTGAATTTCATATGTTGATAAAACATTGCTTTCTGATAGGAAAAATTACTGTTCAAAGTAATGGCTTGATAAGTGTTATTTGGACTTTGTTCATGGTTAAGAGGTGGTATACTGATTTTAAATGTGGTCATACAGACATGAATAATGAAGAATGCTCAGGTCACCCAAAATTGGCAGTTGTCTCAGAAAACACCAAAAAAAGTTTACAAACTAGTTTTGGCTGATTGTAAATTGAAGTTGTGTGAGATAGAGGATTCAAAGCATTGTTTGCAACTGTTTCAACACAACAAGGAGTTTTTGCATAAATATGTGACAATGGATGAAACATGGATCCACCAAAGCGACCAAATTCAAATTGCTTACCAGATCTGCCCCCCCCCCTCCCCCAGTGATTACTGGCTGTTTGCAGACCTCAAAAGAATGCTCCAGGGAAAGAGATTTGGCTCCAATGAAGAAGTGATATCAGAAACTGAGATGTATTTTGAAGCCAAAGACAAATTGTTCTACAAGTGTTGGAATCAGTGTATCACCCTAGAAAGAGACTATGTTGATGAATAAAGTTGAATTTTGCCTAAAAGTTTTTGTTTTATTAATTAGGCCCTGGATTTATAGAGTGATGTGCTATTGGCAAGTTAAACTCCATGACAATAACAAAGAGAAAAGTGCATTCACTTGACACAGGGGTTTGGTTCCTTTTAATGTTATGCCATTTGGCTCACAATTTGCTCTATAACAGGGATGTTATTTTTGTCTTTAGATAATATACTGAGGCCTTGTCACATATATTAGGATGATGAACATCACAAAATCGCTCTACAGGAAATGCATCAAAGTTTCACTTTAGTTTGGAATTATAAATAAGAGGAAAGCCAGGATAGATAAGTCCCTGTAGTGTTCAATTTGGTAATTTGGTGTACTATAAGAGCCACCATAAAAGGAAGTTGGACATACACTGGCAGCCATATTATGTTGTAGCTGAAAAGACTGGGCCAGTCTTTTATAGAATTACAGATCAGTTAAGTGGCTTCAGTCACTAAGATGCATGCCAAGCATCTTCTGGTGATATCCATTGAAGAATGGAAAATTTTCACTACAGAGAGGTTGTTATAGAAAATAGTATTGGCTACTCCAGTAGAATCCAGCAATTTTGACAGTAAATCTGGAGTGGAACAATCCAATTTTCCAGTACGCAAGTGTTGACACTAATGTCAGAAATCAGATGAGTCATATCAAGACACTATATAAAATGTTAGATAAAATACACCATAAAGAATTAATAGAAATGCACAGCATCCTTAACATATTTGGTAAAGACAGAGTAATCAAGAACATCTACTAGGAGCAAACCGCTTGCATACGGACAGGAAACAAATTCAGCAGATATACAAAGATAGAAAGGGGCTTAAGACAAAGATCCGTCTTTTCACTGGATCACTTGAACTTGTACAGCAAGACTATTCTGAGGACTCTAGAAGTTATGCCAGGATTGGTTATCAGCAGCCACAATCTGAACAACATAAAATATGCAGATGATACAGTGCTCATAGCTAAGACAGAAAAAAAATTACAAGACTTCCTAAAAAAGGTAGAAGAAGAAAGTTGAAAGAAAGGACTACAAATAAATTACAAGAAAATCTAATGTATGGTCATCAACAAACGGAGGAGCCCAAAATGCCAATTATAGGTTGGGGATACTAAAATCAAGCCAGTAAAAAAATTTAAGTACTTGGGAAGTGTTCTTACAGAAGACAAAAAGTGCAACACTGAGATCTGAAGGCAAATTGGCATGGCCAAGGTTGCATTCCAGAAGCCAAGTAGAGCATTAAGAGATAGGAAAATTTCACTAGAAACAAGGAGTACTGGATTGCTTTGTTATGTCTGTTCTTCAATATGGCAGTGAATGCTGACAATATCAAAGATGAAGGAAAACCTTCAACTGAAATGTGGTTCTACAAAAGGATGCTGCAGACATCATGGATCAAGCATGTGAGCAATGATGAGGTTTTAGAAAGGATGGAAACGAAAAGGAAATTAATACTGAGCATCAGGAAAAGACAGCTGAAGTTGCTGGACATGTGATGAGGAAGAAAGACTTGTAGAATCTGATACTCACATGTCAGATAGAGAGACAGGGCAAAGCAGGAGGTAGCATACTTGATGGGCCTAAGTAGGTGGATGGCCATGATCACCTATGTCCTGAAGGGACATGGCACATAGAAGAAGAATAGCAGCACTAAATGACATGAAGCTCTCCAAGTTCATAAAATTCAGTTTTAATGTAGATATGAAATAAACAATGCTGATGTTGTTATTAGGTATATTTATAGACAATTTAGAATTTTAATGAAGTATTTTCATTGTTAAATAAGAGAGAAAAAAGAAAAATACAAAATATTTGCCTTTGTCGTATTATAACCAATAGAGAAATATAGGCCAACATCATTTAGTAGTCAAAATGAGTGCTAATGAGCAAAACAAATATTACAAATATTGAAAGCAAATTAAAGATTAGGAAAAGAATGTCTATAATTGTAGACATTGTACAGAATCATAGCCTGCATACATGTGTATATATTATAAAAAAACATAATATAAATGAATTTTAAAGTATGGTACTAAAATTTGAAAATGGAGATATTTATCAATCACGCACAAAAACTTATTTACTGAATTACTTTCAATTTTAAGCATCTAAAATATTTTCTTGGAAGTTTTAGTCCAAATATTCTGCAATAAAATTTTCAAAATATACTTTCATTAACAAATATAAAATTAAAGTTGTAAATAAATAACATTTTATTTAAGCTTAAAAATAATCCAAGAATACTGATGACATTTGAATGCAGCTACAAAATACAGTAAATAATTAACCCAAAATTTTTTACTTGCATTATATAACAATGGTATGCTATTCTGCACTAATTCAATTTCTTGTATTTCCAGCATGTAAGATTTGAAATATAATTATGAATGGGCTTTTAAAGTTTCTATGTGTATATAACTTTGTTATCCTATTTTTTTTTTTTAATCATTTCACCCCAAGCAAGGCAGAAATGCCACTGATGAGCAGGGGGCTACATAACTGTAAAAAGATTAATTAGAAAAGAGTGAGGAGTACAAACTAGTTAGAAAGGAGCAATAGAAAGCTGAGAATGCAGGTGTGATGACAGATATATAGGTGGAGAGAAAGGGAAGGATATACGGGGTGGGGAGAGAGCTAGAGTCCAGTGGTTAATAGATGAGTATTGACATTGCATTTAAATTTCTGGAGGTTCTAGCCATCAGGAAAGCAAGAATATGGGAGTGAGTTCCACAGGCAGGAAGTGCGAGAGAAGAAGCTGCAGGAGTAGAATTGTTGTCTGCATTTGGGTGACCTGACTGTGAATGGGTGGGACCCAGTAGCCAGCCTGGTTGCACGAGTGAACACCTGTTGAGGAGGCACCAGTGACTTAAGTTCGTCCAAGTAGAAGCCATGAAAGTATTTATAGAACAGACAAAGGGAGGCCACATTTCGACGGTGGGGGAAGTGGCTGCAGTCACCAGATCAGTACCTATCACATTACAGACTCTCCTTTGGAGCCTGTCGAGAACACTGAGGAGAACAGCAGGGGCGCCTGACCATAAATGGCAGCAGTACTCCATGCACGGACGGATGGTTGACTTGTATATATGCAGGATGGATTCAGGCGGAAAAAACATCCTGGATCGACATAGTGACCCAACCTTCTTAGCAGTAAATTTAGCTAGGTTGTTAAATATTTATATTTAGAATGTTTATTCCAAATACCTGTACCTTATTTTAGATAAAGTTGATTTTTCTAAAGTACTGTCAGTAGGATGGAAAAAAACTTTGAAAAAAAACATGCTTTAGGAGTGAATGGTGTTATCTCTAACAAAAGGTGGCTGATTTAAGTTAAATGGCTTACAAGAACAGAAAAACAGTAGAGACAGAATGAGAGGCTTGTTCATTGATGCATTCTCTTTAAAGAGCATTTTTTCCATAGCTCATTCATTGAGCACAATGTTATAAAAAAAATTAAAAAATGAGGTGTGTGGAAAAAAAAAAAAAAATGGGGAGATTTTGTATGAAATATTTTGAGGATCAGAATATGAATTACTCATGAGACTAGCAGGTTTTTACAATCCTACAAATAAACTGTCACTAAAGAATGGAAAAATATACTTTCACATCTGAAAGGTAATTTTAATCTTAAACCAATGTTTAGAGAATTGCTGGTTAAAACAGCATTAATATGTTTCAGCTTGTCTTTATCTGGATTTATAAGAGATGTATTTTATATATATATATATATATATATATATATATATATGTGTGTGTGTGCGCGTATATATATTTTGTTTACTAGTTTTCTCGTTTACAGTTACTATGGTGAGGTGAGTAATGTCCTACTTGTACAGGGTAGTATTGTGATATAAAGTTGGGTAAGAATAGGATAGAAGGCTTGATTGTATATAATGATTAATTAAAAAGTGAAAAAAAAAAAAAAAAAAAAAATCAAAGGAAATAATTATTGAAAAATTAGTTGAGTAGAGAAATTTTCAAAGAACCTAATTTGAATCTGGATGTTTTTTAAAGTTTGTCCCAAAAATTTGATTTTGTTTATTTTACATTTATCAGTCATAATAAATTCGTTTAATTTCCTTTTAATTAATAAATTAAACTTGTATAAATTTCCAAAAAAAAAAAAAAAAAAATCAACCATATTTTAAAATGAATCACTTGTATATATAAATATAAAATAGTGCACAGTGAGTGATGGTGATGAGTTTGATGTAAGATAAAATTTGTGCCTGATATTTGTTACATGCATGAAACTGAGTTGCACCAAACAGTAATGAACCAATGTATATATGATTAATACAAATATAAAATTTGTCACTTAGCTGATTGATGTTTAGCTTCTGCATCTCAACTCTAGACTTTCGTAGATGGACCCTCCAGCAACAATTCTGTCCACTAATCAGGGGATATCAGAAACTGACTGTTTATTTTCTCATTTTTGAGTTGAAAAAATAATTTATGCAAGGTTCATTTTTTTTTCTTCTTTTTTCATGGTGGGTAATGCACTTTAACCTCTTGGCTATGGAGTATTTCAATGGCCAAGAAAAGTCTCTATTCAAGTCCTTTTAAAATACAGATTTTTCTCAGATTTACAAAATAAACCTATCTGTTTATTTTTGTATCCTAACATAAATAAAGCATTTTTAATTTATTAATCTGCAGACAGAACTGTCATTAGATCTCTCAGCTATGGAGTATGTTGATTATTCAGAGTTTCTATGATCTTCAGAACTAGTCAAACTTTGCTTGGCTGTTGATGTGCTCTGTAGCCGAGAGATCAAAGCACATCAGATCTAATGATGGTTGTGCCTAGGAGAATGCAGTTTCAAATCCTGCCAGAGAGCACATGTTTTTCTAAAAGGATTTCTTGAATATTCAAGCCTGTAGATGAAAATACTGTTTAATAAATAATTAGAGTATATCTACTCAAATACAACTATCTACCAAAAATGTTAAAGTAATAAAAATCAGTCAGATTAATACATAACAAAATTAATTTCTTTAAGATATTCCTTTGTTTACATTAGGATACAAAACTGAGCAGATATGTTTATTTTGAGAGTTAGTGGAGTTGGGGAATCCTGTATTTAAAGCATTATATATCATTCATTCAGCAATGACTTAGAACACTCTCAGCTATTGGGCATGTATAATGATAATATACACGCTAAAAAGTCTGCCTCCTACCGAGCGCCTGTAGCTCAGAGGTAGAATCGCTGATTGACGCCAATTCGGTCAGGTTTCAATCCTGGGTTAAAAAGCAATCAGAATTTAACTGTACTGATGAGATGTGATACAGCGAAACAGATCTATCTGCGGATGACTATATATATATATATATCAGGTTTTATTGAGCTTTGGCAGTTAGAAGAAATAAATTAAAAATGACATACATGTCTTGCTATTTAGTTGTTAATCATTCCAGCCATTGCACCCTTTAGTTTTCTTCAAATGTTTGTTATCATATGCATGATCCTTATTAAAATTTGAACTGAGTTAATGCTCACTAATCATATTTATCTTTTGGGTTGCTTGTCTAGTTCTTTCACTGAACCAGAGCATGTGGCTACCAAACACAGATTAAACTCACAACTACCAGGAAACCTTAGTAAGGCATAACAATTCCTCATTTCACAAATTCAGGCAAATTATGAAAATCACTTCCACATCTTTTTATAAGAAATTTTTTTTATTAAACTTTAGTGAGTGTTTGGAAATAGAATAATAATAAAAACAATCTGACTTACTATTTCTGGAATACTAACCATCAGTGATAGATCCATTTACTCTTATTTTACTTGCTGAACTCATAGAAATTCCATGGGTGTTAATAACCAAGATTATCATTTATGCTTCTGCACTTCTATCAACTTCTGCATTTTCATAGTCATCTGTTTTTCTTTAAATGTTTTAAACAAAGTAGTTTTATATATGAAAAAGCAATGCAAATCTTTCTTTTATTGTATAAAGAATTTGAATATATCTCAATTTTTAAGCCTTTCTGTTCTTTTTTTGGCTTTTGAGTTTTTGCTCATGATTTCCAGTCAGTAAACTTGTATCTCTTGTCTCCATCTCTTCCTCACCACTGTATTTTATTATTAAATTGGTTTAAGAGATGAAAGCTTAATGTACCAAATCCAATTATTTTCTTATACTTCATTAAGAAATTAAATATGGACCCAAAAGAAAAACAAAAATGTAACTTCTATTGGATTCTTTTTTTATTGAAAAAAATTTTCATTTATGTTTTAAATTAAATTTCAATATTTGGAAGTCTTAATATTTTTTTCCAAAGTCATTTCCATGAACTCCTCAATTGTGGGAGTGGTTTTATTTGTGAACTCTTCTGTTGGCTTGACCTTTCTCTTACCATGTTGGTATATGTTACCCCTTAAAGGATTTTTTTAGGTCATAATTGAGGTAAACAATAAAAAGGACTTAACCTAAATGACAAGAACAAACTAACTAAAAAGCAATTATGCAGATGCCTATTTATGCATACACTAAGAAACAATAAAAAAGAAATCAAACACCTGCACAATAAAAAGAAAATCTATCACCCACAAAATATGACCACTCCCACAACAAAAATACAATTAAGTGGACCCGAACTCACACATGCAATAAAAAGAAAATCAAAGACATGCACAATTAAAAGAAAATCTAATCACAAACACGACCACTCTCATAACAAATTATATCAAATTAAAAAAAAAAAAAGAAATTGTTACTATTTGCAGGAGAAGTGTACTGTATCAAACACACACACACTGTACATTCTCTGGCTGAAATATTGATGAATACTGTATAAGTTAATTACAGTAAAAATGGATAAATGCATAGAACCACTATGATTACCTGAAATCCTTTTAAGTTTTAGAAAATTTTGAAATATCATCCTGATATTGACAATATTTCATTTTTATCTTTGGTAATGAATGGACTGGCAATGTTTTGAGTCAAGTAATCTTAAACCACTAAGTAATTTTGGTCAAATATCCAATATTTTGAGTATCGTGAGCTGGTCTGATAAGTAATTGTTAGTTTTACCATTCCTCCAGTAAATTAAATACTTACACAATTTCATATTTTGCACATTGTTTTCATTTGTCAAGGACTAAGTTCTAGTGAATTGTGTATTAATGAAAACACAATGATCCTAAATTACCTTGAGAGAGAAACAAGATAAGAGACCAAATATATGCTAGCTTAATGCAAAAGCATATGGGAAAGGGGTTGGCTTAAGAATATTCTATAAAACTAGTTAATGGGTTAAATAATTTAATGTTCAGTATTAAAAAAAAAAAAAAAAAAAAAAAAAATCACTAACTTTTTTTTTTTAATGTCAGAAACTAAATTTCCAATATTTTGTTCTAGAGTGGTTAAAGAATTCATATTGATTAAATTATTGGAGAAGGATCTCCAAATTTGTTTTGATATCAAGTAGCTAAAACAACTTTAACTAGAGCCTCATCTGGCTTTAATACAAGTGCTGGCTAAAAGGATTAAAATAAATATTCCTTTCAATAAATTTTACATGAAAAAACATTAGTAATAAGTATATTCAAATTTTCTATAGTATTTTTCATTGAATAGCATAATCTACAATTGCAGTTAATACAAATATAACTTTAATATTTAGTACTAAGTATTAATAACTTTGTGACCAAGTGAAAGGTTTAAGAACTAACAAAATGTGTTATAGAAATATTGTATATTTAACAGTAAATACAACAGAAAAGTATTACACGACTGATGCGTGTGTTCCAGCGTTCAATCAATTCAACTGTTTTTCCAAGGCTGCCTCTCCTACTAATCTTATAGTAGGCAGAAGAGTCCAACATAGACTCTTTAGAGGAAGTACACTACAACAATAACATAGA
Organism: Ascarosepion bandense; assembly: GCA_037127315.1. Lineage (NCBI taxonomy): Eukaryota > Metazoa > Mollusca > Cephalopoda > Sepiida > Sepiidae > Ascarosepion > Ascarosepion bandense. The sequence continues at coordinate 10,378 of JBBBDQ010002244.1, forward strand.
ACAGTGGAGAATTCAGATTAAATTCCAGTTGTTTCAAGCTTCAGATTCATTGAGCCACCCACATAAGATAATCTAGGAACATGTGTTTTGAAGCATAACTATACAGGTTGACAGTTATACCCATTTAAATGTACATGAATGTCCTTATTACCTACTTACAACTATGATGCACACAACATAATTTTGCACAACAATTTGTGGTAAAATTATTTTTATAAATTTTACAAGATTTTTAAAAATAATTTTCTAATTTATTTATAATAATTCAGGTGATAGAATTTAATTTTTTTTTCAAATATTACACATTTAATTTTGATAAAACGACAAAGGAAAAAAAGAAAACAACTTTATTTAAACCTTGCTCATCTGGATGTAACACTTGAAGACCAAAGGTGTCAACAGCCAAAATATTATGATAATAAAGATGGGTACAATAAACTGCATGTAACGCATCCCAGAAATTCAGATAGAAAATAGTGCTTAAATTATTATCGTAAGTTTGGTTATGTATATAAAAATACAATTCCAAGCTAAAGCAAAATACTAGGAGTCAATTATAAGTAATTGCGATACAGGTAAACATGAGAGAGTAGGAAATTATTATCAGTTATAATAACGATAATCAAGAATATGCTGTACTGATCATTCCATTTTTGGCTTGTCTCAGGGAAGAATTTAAGAAATTGATAAAAACAAGTAGGCATTAACAAAACTAGTTTTATTACTGTTCATATCCTGTGTGATTAGTGCTTAGTTGTTGAAATGATTACAAGTGAGTGATCAGTTGGGTAAAAATAATGGTGGACAGAATTTTATTCTTGAAGCTCAATTTTGCTCCTATTCCCATTGTCAAAAACTACTATTCAATCTTTTTACTTCTGGCTTTGTTGATTATTACTGCTAAAAAGTAAAAGTGGCTTTACTTAAAGACTGACATTGTCATGACATTTTTGATCCACAATGACTATTGAGCCTCCATCCATTAATTAACCCACTTGACAGAGTTTTTTTTTTTTTTAATACAGAAGCATACAAACATGGGTCAGAAATTAAGAATGTTAAAGAATTCATTAATTAGCCAAAATAATTGAAGTATTCCTAATTCTCTTATTTCTAACTGCGTAACTGTTCAAATATTTACAGCATAATAGCCAATAAAAAAAAAGTCTGTACAAAATATTAGATTAATTTTGACTGTAAAATGAAAATGTATTATACAAAAAGCCACTAGTTACTCTTATTCACTTCTTGTGACAAAACCAGAATGTTTTTTATATTTTCCCTTCTGTTAATACAGAATTGTTTTGACTTCTGAAATTTTCATACACAACATGGAATGAGAATTATTTCCAGATTTTTATCATTGGTAAATATAGAAAAAAAATAAAAATTACACTTGAAGGTAAGGTTCATATTATTCTCAAAATAAAAATTGAAATTAGCAAAATCAAGAACATCTTGTGACATTTAAATATTGATTAGCCAGAAGAATGTCCTTTGAAGCAACAGTCAACCTTATGCTGACTTTTAGCATTTAAAATTTTTTTCTATGAAAGTCCTAAAAGTGATAGCTTATAAAGTTTTAAAGTGCAATATATAGCAGCTGACTAATGGGTTGTGTATACACAAAACTTAAAGAAATGTGAGGAGTAAACTGTCGCCATTTTATCTTTTTCTTTTCATGCATGTGCACTGTTTTTGTCAACTGCACAGGCTAGTTGGGCACTGTCTGTGAGAAAAAGAGAACTATAATGCAATACATAACCCCAGAAATTTGGAAATGGCATGCTGTACTGCTTAGAATTTGCACCAGTACCGCCAATACCAACATCTTAGAAGATTTCGGTGTCTATCTAATGACAAAGCAGAGAAATTAGAAAGAGGGACTTGATTCAACATGGAGCATTTAGAAGGTAATGCTGCCTGGTGTCAAGAGGGAGGCTGCTGTGAAACCCTATTTCTGGCAACAGGAGACTGCACAATGCCACACAAACAGAAGAACCTAATCATGACTGCCAAACAATTTCTGCAACTGCATCACCTCTTGTATATGGCTACCTAAACTGCAAACCTCCTTGATGTGTTGGGGGCAGTTGAGTGAAAGACCAACAAAACTTCTTGTGACACCAAAGATGAACTAAAGGCACGGATTATGACAACATTCAGTTTAAACAAGGAAACTATCCAGGAGAGATGCAGGTGATTATAAAGTCATCTAGGCACCATTTTTGAAACTAATGATGATTTTATGTAATAAATTTACTCTTTAGTATTTCAAGATATTTTTGTATAATTTTGGTAAATGTAGCTGTTAAAATGAGATGTCCGTGTTATTTTTGTGTAATTTACCCATCAGACCCTGTATAATAATATGAATAAAAATATAGATTTTCTAATTGTTGTGACCTTGTCACCAAGTTGTTGTGGTCCTTTTTGGGCCAGAAATAAAAACAATAGTGTTATACAAATACGTTACAAAAGACAGTAGTACAAACATATACCAATGAGCGATTAGCATGACTGTTAGTCTGGCTGTCAGAGTTATCTGCTAGAATATATTCCATTCTTACTCTCTGACACACTGCTCTACAAAGCTAAACTTGTATATAGTTTGGGAGAGTTCATGTGTCATATGGGTAAGTCGCCATAACACTAATGAAAACAGTGCCATGTTCCTTCCAGCCAAAGAACCATGGCTCACCACAGCTTTCTTTAATATCTGTAAATGACCATTTCTTAGAAATGTTAATAACAGCTGTAAAGTTAAAGCATCAAAGTAGCCTGCCAATGTGAACCATGGGCTTCATAATTCAAACCACCAACTCATTTGACACAAATTATTATGAATCAACAATAAACAATCCCTTTTTGCAAACTGGTTAATCTATGGAAATCTGAAGCTTATTGCCTCAGAGTCAGTTTGAGTTTATATATACTTTAGTCATTTGTACAAGTAACCTAAATTTACATTGTTCAGACTGCTGTTCTCATCTTTAAAGATGAGGACAACAGTTCGAACAATATAAATAATGTAAGTAACATAAAGTTGCTTGAGGTAGAGAGACACATTTGTTAACATAAGTTTCATTATAAAAAAATATTTGATTAGTTTTTGCTGTTTCAGACTTAGAATCAACTGGTAAAACAAATAAGTAACATTAAAAAAAAAAAATCTTTGGAAACTATTTTGATAAGAGCATACAACCTGTTTTATAAGTTCTTTTAATCAAATTATAAACAAATATGGCTAGAAAATTACATTTGGTTAATAAGCCACTGGATTTTATATCACAAATTAACAAGTTTGAAAGTTGCAAAAATAAATTTACTTTTCTGCATTCTAAAAATGTGAAGATATACATGATCAAACACAGGATAATTAAGTTTGAAATTTAATAATTTATACAAAGTAAAAAGCATGGTCATAAGAATAAGAAAAATCAGACATAGATAATTAACATATGTTCTATAAAATTCTTTATCAAGGAAAATAAACTCAATTTGTTACAGCATATTATTTGTAAAATTCCTGATGTATTAAACAAAATCATTTGAATGATATATATATGAAAAAAAAAAAAAATGCCAAGAAAATATTTTGAATCATGAGAAAGTAGTTTATGGATTTTACAATCTAATTGGCAAGGAAATATTTATTTTGAATTTCTGTGTTTATGAGTTTAATCAGAAGATCAACTGAAAACCATCTTATTAGCCCAAATTACTTGGGACTTAATACTTTTCACTATAGTATTGACATAATATTGTTGCTAAAATGACATCCTAACTTCATTGAAATTCGAACAACACACAGGGGGTCACAAAATGCAACAAAAAAGATATGGAGTATGCAACATAATAGAAGGAAAACACTTCCAGTTCGAAAACGCAACTACATTCGAAATCTGAGCTGCAACTCGAAAAATGTAGTTTACACTCTAAAATGCGGCAAATGCGCAAAGATATACATTGAAGCAACACAATGCTTGAATAATAGAATATTCCTTCATGAAAGCAATATGAGATCATCCAACATTTGTATTAATGTCGTGATGGCAAATTCAAAGTTATACCTATTTATCAAAATACAGATTACGAAACATTAATAGTACAGGAAGAAAGATTCATTAAAAAATACAAGCCTTTGCTTAACAAAACGACATGAAAAATACACACACCGAAAAACAAACACACACATACACACCAAATTCAAATGATAATCCCAAACAATAAAAAAGAACCAGATGACCTATAAAAAAGAATTCTAAAACAAAGAGGAAATCCCAAAAGCTCACACACAGACACACACACACTAAATTCAAAACACTGTCAAAGCAATAAAAACAACCAAATGACCGATGAAAAGGCTTGTGGACAAGCAAAGGCGACTAAAAGATAATTTTGGCAGTATTAAGGAGGGAATACCAGACCAAAATCATTTCAAATTGGGGTAAGTACTTGATTCATTTGTGACACTATCTCCCACGGAGATACTTTCCCTTGTTTGGTTTAATACAGCGGAGAGAGAGAAATTGATATTAGTAATATTATTAATTATGCTTTATTGTAATACACGATGTGAGCTTATGTAAAAAACTATTTTAATACTATCAAATATTTGTAAAATATGGGGAATAGAAAATTTAACTATTTTGGAGAAAGAAAAGGGAAAAAATATAATTTTTCTTCTTTTGTGTTGGAAGCGGATATTTTTGTTAAGGCTAAAATTTTTATTAGCCAAATCAAAGTGTCAGAGTTGGTTTGATGGGATCAGGTGGGGTTAAAGTCCCTCAACAGATTTTCCTGGGAACAGAAATCTGTGGGAAATTGTATACGATGTAAGCTGGCGATATCTCATTTGTTGAGCTAACCCCTTCCACAGATCAAGTGGGCGGAAAATGATTTCATTGGCCGAGGGGTAGATCCCCCGAGAGGATTGAAAAGGGTTGTAAAAATCCAAACTTGGCAAGAAAAATCAGTATTTTTTTTATTTTGGGTTAGCTGAGTAGCTATCAGTTGAAATGTAACAACTGTGGAAAAAGGTTCCCAACTGGGGAGCCATGACCCACGGCTGGTCGCCCACCATAGAATTTATGGCTAAAGAGTTAATTTCGAATGAAGCCTGTCGCCAATTAATTTAAACAGCTAATTTGGAATAATGCCCCTATGATATGAATCCTGAAAGAACATTTTTTTTTTTAAATCACGGGAGAATTGAAAATTCTGATCCCTTGTTCGCTCTACTTCAGTAAACTCTGTTAAACTCCAAAAAGGACCCGAAAGGCCTTTGTTATTTTAGAAGTTGCATAGAGAATTGACAGCCCTGATTATAGTGAATATGTGAAAAGACTTTAATGAAAATTTAATGAATACGTGAAAAGACTTTAGTGAAAATTTGAAGAGCTCTGTTTACTTTAACGAAACTTAGAAAAGACATTTTTATTTAAGGATTGAAAGCTCTGATATTTTTAAATGAACTTTCTCTCTCCATTTTTTGGTGCCATATTTATTTTTTTTAAACCACAAGTGTTCACCAGTGTCCAAACTGGCTTTAAAAGGCGACTACTAAAATTGCACAACACGACCTTTGGGATCAAGTCACAATGTGGGATAGTGACACATTGTTGCAAGAGATGTCTTGAAAACCAACTTTTGTGACGGCTTCATCAGACAAAATCATCACGACCAGCAACAGCAACCAAACCAACCAACCAGTCAGGTGACAGTGTCACAACTGGGATCCTCACGACCGCCGACGGGAATGAGCATCACATTAGATGAGTGGCCCCGGGCATAAGGTGTCACAATTGGTGCCGTCTCGACCAGCATTTGACCCGAGGGTTGCCATGGGCAGAACGTGTCACACATTCATTTGTTTATCTGTTTATCCATTTATACACGTGATGTGAGAAAACACAGACTATTCAACATGCCAACATTTGATTTATTTTATCTTATTTTACTGATTTGATTTATTTTCTTATTTTTTCTACTTACCTATTTATAAACAACAACCTGGCCATCAGAAACAAAAGGAACTCGATAAGTAAAGCCACAAATTTATTCACCTGAAGAGAGTCAATCTTAGACTCAAAACACATGTAGCATAACAAATACCATTATGAAGACTTAAAGTATCATAACATGTATAATAACACCAACAATATAAACTTTAAACAAAACATTCATGGCCTCTCACACTTTTTATTCTATACCAATTTCTCTCGTTGGAACTATTTCTTTTTTCCTCATATATATATATATATATTGGACTGGAATTTCAAATGTCTAAGATCAATCTGTAGATTAAACAAGCTAAATATGGTTTGTGTCCATATTTCTTCAAAAATCTTATATTTCATCCCTATCCATTATTTTTGTTTCATCTTGACCCTCACAAAGTGAGCGGAGGCGACGGAATCCCAATCATAGTCTTAAAGAAATGTGCCCCTGAATTCTCCTCTGTCCTTTCTAAGCTCTACAACTTCTGCCTATCTGCTTTCTGCTTTCCTGCCTGTTGGAAATCTTCCTCTATAGTTCCTATATTCAAAAACTCTGGAGAACCCTCGGACCCCACAAATTACCGCTCTATCAGCCTTCTTCCAATCTTTGGCAAAGTGTTAGAAGCCATTATCAACGCCGAGGTGGTTCAGCATCTCACAGGACACAGGTTCCTCTCGGACAAGCAGTATGGTTTCTGCTTCACCAGGTCTACAGCTGATATGCTAACGACCATCATCGAGTATATATACCAGGCACTCGACAAGAATGGCGAAGCCCGAACCATTGCCTTGGATATCTCTAAAGTGTTCGACAGAGTTTGGCATGCTGGCCTTCTATGCAAACTGCGGAGCTATGGTATAACTGGACATTTGTTTGAACTAATCTAGTCTTTCCTCTCTAACCGCACATTGAAGGTGGTATTAAATGGACATGCCTCCCAGAACTACCATACGAACACGGCTGTCCCTCAAGGCTCTATCCTAGGTCCTACGCTCTTTCTGGTCTACATTAATGATCTCCCTGATACCATAAGATCCCAAGTAGGTATGTACGCCGATGACACCACAGTTTACTCTCGCCTTGATCAAAAATCTGGTGAGGGCGACAAAGCTAACCTTGTAGCCGAGCTTGAAAAGGACCTCCAATCCGTAGTGGACTGGGGTAAGAAATGGCTTGTAAATTTTAATGCTTCTAAAATGAAGCTGCTATCAATTAACCATCATAGACAATCGCACCTACCTCCCATTAGCACGGACCAGGCTTGCCTCCCAGAGAGTAAAACACTACGCCTCCTTGGTCTCTCACTTTCAGCAGACCTCAAGTGGAATGACTATATCAAATCCATTGCTAAATCTGCTGCTATGAAAGGTGGTTCTCTGTGCAGGGCCCAGAAGTTTTTTCCATCTGAATCTATCCTGCACATATATAAATCTACCATCCGCTCGTGCACTGAATACTGCTGTCACATCTGGTTGGATGCCCCTGCTATTCTCCTCAGGCTTCTTGACAAAATACAAGGGAGAGTCTGTAATGTGATCGATACCAACTTGGCAGACCGGCTGCAGTCTCTCTCTCACTGGCGCAATGTGGCTTCCCTATGTCTCTTCTATAAATACTTTCACGGCTTCTGCTCCGATGAACTTAGATCACTGGTGCCCCCTAGGTACAAATTTGCACGAGATACTAGATTAGCAACTAGATCCCACCCTTTTACAGTGAAACCGGTAAAATGCAACCACAATTTCTACTCCAACAGTTTCTTTTCTCGCACTTCCTGACTGTGGAATTCCCTTCCACATGATTGCTTCTCCGATGGCTACAATCTCCAGGAGTTTAAATGTAAGGTCAATAGACACCTCCTCACACATTAACTTGCATCCATTCTTTCAAACACTCTTCCCATCTACCGAACCCCCAGCCTCGGTATCCTTACCCATCTATCACTCTCCTTCTGACATTTCCTATATCTAACCACTCTTTCTCTTTGCCTTCACCTATGTAGCCCCATGCGCAATAGTGGCAGTGGAATGCCTTGCTTGGGGTGAAATGTTTTAAAAAAAAAAAAAAAAAAAAAAAAAAAAAAAAATGTTACTACTTCTACTCTCTTTGTATTGTAAGCCATTTTAAGCAGCTTTACTTGTAACTTTTCAGTGTTTCTCAAAGACCAGCTGGTCTCTCTATTGTACTTTTTACCACAATCACATAGAATATTGCACACAGTTTTTGGTTTTCTTTCAAAGGAGAATTTACTTTGGTATCACATAGAACCACTTTTGAATGCTATCCTGTTGTATGAAACACATTCTGTTACTTTTTTCATTACTGAATAATGACTAGTCAATTCTGTGAATCTTGGTTTCCTTTTAGTATATTCATTTCATTAGTTGTTTTAAATTATTTAATTATTATTATGTAAAGTCAGTTGTCATCTCCTATTTCACTAACCTGCATCATCTCTCTCATATGCTCCTTTCTCAGTCCACTTCACTCATCAGTATTCTCATCCTTCTACAGACTTTTTGACACCCCCTATAACCTGTCACTTTTTCTCATAACTTTCCTCCTATGTAACCCCCTGCAAAAAAGTGGTAATAAAATTTCTTGCTTGGGGTGATATGATTATAAAATAAAAATTGAAGTCCTTTCATATGAACATGAAGACAAAACTTTCCATTAATTTGAGGAAAAAAAAAAAAGGAAAAAAAAAAGGAAAACAGAAAAGGAAAAGAAACTCTTCAAATTTTTATCTTTGTTTTAGTCTCAAAATATTTTGTCTCATTCAGCTTTACAATGTAAGTTTTATTTAATGAGTTTGATCAGAAAATCATTTTTATCAACTTATAAAAATAAAAATTATTTCCAATGTTCATACACTTTGGCAGAAAAATACAAGTTTAAAAAAATTAAAGGCAAGAATTTTGCCTTGGCTATACTTGCAATATATACAGGAAATGCTTCCAAGTTTTGCTAAAAATATGAACACTATATAAAATGTTCCTATTTTTAGTTAGATATAGGAACATCCTAGTTGATATAAGTAAAAGATTTGTCAAGTCATAGAAAATAAAAACCTTTGAATTGTTTGATATGGCCGTTACAACTTGTCATTGGATGCATAAACAAACTCATCATAAATCATTTATCAGTTAAGTGCTATACGTGATACATGCTTCGGGCAATCATGTCTCAAAAGAGACATGACTGACTGGGCAGAAGATTATCCCGCAGTAGGTTGTCATTGCTTCCTGCAGTAGACTGGTTGCCAACCAAGTCTATAGAACCCAATCTGTCCTATTATTTAACCCATAATTGGAGGGAAGAGATGGATTAATACTTTTCTCAAGGGTATTTGTGCGTAAATGAATGCAAGGAATTCAACTGGAATTTGAATTTGGCTCCCTGATTCGTTGTTCAGAGTTGATATCTACTGCACCACAACGCACATCACAAGACCAATTTGGACACCTGCATTTATTTAAAGCATAAGTTTTACACAAAAAGTATTTTGTTAAAATTTAAAATATTTCATTATGGCTTTATAGTGGGTTATCCGTTCTAGTCAAGAGTAGTTGTGTGTTGAAATCAGATTAACTGAATTTGGCCTCGTTAGTAGATAGCTCACTATAAGTTTTAAAAGAGGTTATAAAACAAGAAACTCAAATTGAGTACAGAAACAACATTTTATATGCACACAGATATCAATTAAGGATTTTACAAATAAAATAATGTCTTTAGGATGGGTCTAACAGACATTAAAATGTTCATAGCAATAAATGCTGAAAAGAGAGTTTGTGCGTCTGTATGTGTAAGCATTTGTCAGTTAGGAATGTCTCTGATGTATCCGCTCCTTTGGTCGGATAAGTAGCTCAGGGGACAGCGAACAAGAAGACGAGAAGGAAAGGCGAGGAGAGCATAGTGGATCGCTTGACGAGGTGAAGGGATGTGCTAATTACGTTCATCTTTCTCAACTGGCGATGCTTTTTGTGTCGGCTTTTTATTTCATCTTTGTGGGCCCCAGCAGGTCATTTGGGAATTCATCCCCGTATTTGATTCTGGGCTTCCCATTGGCCAATAAATAAAATTTGCATAAGCTTGTGAACAGGAATTTGATATTTATTAATTTTTGGCTTTCTGCCAGAACATATGCATGCGCAAAGACCAGTTTTGGTCATTTGCTTTCTGGTCCTGAGAGTGCAAACATCTGGTCCCTCGCTTTGCTCAGTCGGTATCACCACATAAGTTTCGCCCCAGAAGTTGTTGGTATCTTGTCGCTTTTTTCAAATAATAGTAATTTTCATTTTGTTTTGCTGTTTTCTTTTCTTTTTTTGTTAGTAATAAAAATTTGTGTTTTCTTTCTTCCATTTAACTATTCTACCGGACTTTGTTCTCATTTCTCGTTTGTTATTATTAGTTTCCTCGGTACAAGATAGGGAGTTATCCAAATCCTGTCTTGATTCGATGGAATCTTGATTTTATATTGTCAGAAATATGCAGGTTTTAATCTATCTGTTGAAACATTACTATGGACGTTGTCTGATCTTTTTATATTAAAATATTTTTTGTGGCGACTTAATACCTGGAATGGACCTGTGTACAGAGCTTTTAACAGTTTTCTTACAGTTCTTAGTCAGATACTTTTACACATTTGTAAGTCTTTTGGAATGTAGAAATTAGGTATTGAATGCAGGTGTCCCCTGAATAATTTGTCCATGTCAAATTTTTGCATTTCGTCGGTTAAAATTTTAACGTGCGAGTTTGTTATTTCACTGTTCTCGCTCTTCTGAGAATATTGTTGATATATACAAAGGTATAATTGGCATCATGAAAGATATTGTCCATTATTCTTTGAAAAGTGCATGATGCGTTCTGTAGTCCGAAAGGCATATAGTTGTATTCAAATAACCTGAAAGGGGTAGAGATGGCTGTCTTGTAGACATCCTTCGGGTGAACTGGTATCTGGTGATAAGCAGACGACAGGTCTATCTTTGAAAAGAACTTCTTGTTATGAAGCTTCAAAGACAAGGAATTTATATTTGGGACCGGATATCTATCAACTTTTGTTATGGTATTTAAATGTCTGTAATCACCAACATGTCTATATGTGCCATCTGACTTCAGTACCATGTGTAAGGCTGAACCCCATTCTGAATTCGAAGGGAAAATTATTCCTGCCTTTACGAGTTTCTTGAATTCCTCTTTCGCAATTTCACATCTCAGCTGATAACTGTCTGGCTCTGAAGAAGGTAGGAGGATTGTTACCAGTTTCTATTCTGTGGTATATTTTTGGTTTTGTTGCATTTGTGTCACATTGAGGAGAAATTAAGTTTGGATATTTCTCTAGAATTGTTCGTACCATTTTGTTAGTATCTTTATTCAGTACTACATCTATATTCATGATAATAGATGATGGATGTGCACTGAATTGTCTATTAGTCATTTTATCGATTAGTTTGTTGTTCTTGCAGTCCACCACTAACCCGAAATGGTTTAGGAAATCGTATCCTAGGAGTGGTTGAGCAGTTTCGGCTATTATAAATGTCCAGTTAAATTCCCGTCTGAAGTTCCATAGCATGAGATTTAGGCGTGCAAAGACCAGTTTTGGTTATTTGCTTTCTGGTCCTGAGAGCGCAAACATCCGGCCCCTCGCTTTGCTCAGTCAGTATCACCACAGCTTTAATTTAGTTTAACCAAGTTACAATGTGAATCATTTCCTCTATTAAGAAATCTGTTTTTAAAGATTTCACATTCATTTTTCTTTATGTGCTGTGTCCTCAATATGTAGGTGTTTCTGGTTCTCCACAATTTCCTCTCTTTTATAGCTCTTAATAAATTTTGTTTGTTATTTTTCCTAAACTCTGTTTTACATTTAAGTATGTTTTGCATTGTTTCCTTCTGTCCATCTTGCCCTCAACATGTCTTGTGAGTATCTAAATTTTCAAATCTCTTCCTAATGTAAAGTATAAGTTTACATTTTGTTTCTATTTTCTCTGAAACCTTGTCATTGTTCACATGTTTGGTCCAGGATATCCTAAGCATTCTTCTGTGGAACCACATTTCTGTTACTTCAAGTTTCTTTATCTTTGAGACTTCCAGTATTCATTGCTATATAGAAGTGCAGACTTCCTATAATAGTTTAGTGCTTTTTGTTTCTAATGAGATTTTTCTGTTTTAATACTCTGCTTAGCTTTTTGGAATGCATCCTTCGCTATAGGTTTTCTGATTTCAGTGTCACACCTTCTGTCCTTTGTCACTTCCCAGATATTTAAATTTTTGAACACCTGATCTGTAATTTGCATTTTGGGCTCATGTTTTTTTGGGGTTTTTTTTGCTAACAATCATACATTCTGTCTTCTTGGAGTTTATGTTTAGCCTTTTCTTCTTGCTTTCATTCACTACCTACTGTAAGAGTTTTTGTAGTTTTCTTTCCGTGTCTACTATCAGTACTATGTCATCTGCATATTGTGGCTGTCAATAAATTAATCCTGGTAGGACTTTTTTTTTTTGTAATTATAATTAAATTATGTATCATTGACAAACGCGAGTTTTGTAGATACTAAGCCAGATAAAAAAGAAAAGAAAGGAATAACAAGTGCCAACAAGTTGAATAATAAATTAAATAAATGAGGTCATTTAATCAGATTTTCTTATTGTCTTGGCCTGATTGGATGACGTTTCCGCTCTAAAACTAAAGGGGAAAAAAGTAATTTCTCTTAAATTCAAATTTCAAACTAAGGTTTTTAACTTAAGGAACAAGTTCGGATACATTTTTGTTTTGTAAGAAGTATCATTGCAAGTGCAAATCAGTAAAAGCGAGATTAAAGAACGATCCCATTATTTTTTTTAATTTGTTGTCGGGGTACGAATACTTTTAGTTTTTTATGCAGTTGCTAGAGAGTGTCAAGAAAAACATTTGACAGATCCAGTCTTTTTTTTTTTTTTTTTTTTAAAGAAAAAAAAAGGTATACTATTATTGCAAGTAAGTTATTCCAGATTCAGTAGTACTGCTTGTTTAAGATTTGATTACCAATGAAAGCCTTAGAGGACGAAGGGCGTTTTTTGAGCTGATTAGCTACCTACTCTATTACACATTTTACATAAAAAACAATAAAAAAAATTTTTTTTCGGTAGTGCATTTTTAACTTAAACACAGTCTTTAAAATGCGAGAAAATTAAAGAAAAGTCAGAAAAGTGTTTAGCGTTGACGTTTATTTTATTTTTTAAACTAAAACTTACTTTTTTGGGGTTGCCTCCACGAAATCGCATAAAAAAGGCCCAAACTTAACAAAAACGAACTTTTTCCATCAAAATGTTATTAAGAGGAAAGTTCAAAAAGTAATTTTATTTTTATCTATTCTAACACGTTCCAAACTTTGGTAAAAAAATCTTTTTAGTTTATGGAAAATGTAACAAACATTGTTTTATTGTATTAGACGTTAAAATGAAAAACTAATGAATTTCAAGACATTTTTTCAGAAAAAAAAACTTGATATTTTCAAAATAGTTAAAAGCGCAAGTAAAAACAAAAAGTTTTTACTTTGTTGAATTATTTTTTTAGTAAAGAAAATAAGTGTAATCAGCTAAATAAAAAATTACGCAATTCATCAAAATTGGGTGAGAAGAAAAATCAAATGTACTATTTTAATTTTTTTTGTTTATACACTTTCACAAAAAAGAAAAAAATGCAATCTTCAAAATATTTTTTACGCCTTTCAATAATTTTATTTTTTATTAAAATTATAATATTTTTGTTCACAGTTGAAATTGATAATGTATTTTTTTTTTTGTAAAAAAACAAAAAGAAAATGCAATTAACCCTGAGACATTAATAATAATATTAATGAAAGAAAAAGAAATCAAAAAGCATTAAAAAAATATCGTAGACACCATCATAATCTGATAGTGACTCACATTTAGTCTAGTTTGGGTCGGGAGTGAAGAAACACGAAGGTACAAAAAAAAAAAAAAAATATATGTATTGTATATCGTGATAAAAAATACCTAAAGAAGTTCTGGATATTTTCAAGGTATAGATTAAAAAATTACAACTAAAACTTAAGTTGAATAGTTTAAAAGGACGGAGGATAGGGCAATTTATATTTTTATATCAAGAAAGAAAGGATGGGCGTTATAAACACCTGTGTACTGTAGTTAGTTAAGTCAGGTATTCACGAGTATGTCAAAAAGTACACAAAACTTAAATTAAAACAACTTAGATGTGTTCGTAAAAATAATGCCACTTTTTTTTCTTTCAACCACAGCAGAAAAAAAAATAAAGAAAATAGTAAGTAGAGAAATTTAATAATTTAATTTCACTTCAGTCAGTAAGGAACCTTGCATTGTTTGATACTGACTGAAAAAAAAAATAATAACTAACATAACAATTTAAGTTTTTGCCTTTTTCAATTTTGAGTATATTAACATTTTTTTATTTAATATTCAAGCTAAAAAATACTGAAATAGTGAAAAAAAAAATAAAAATCGTTTTACGAAAAAAATTTTGAAAATTAAAAATGTTTCTAAAAAATAAGCAAAGTAAGTTTTTTTTTTTGTTTGATTTCTTAGTTGTTAAGTAAAATTTGCAATGTTTATTAGAGTGCTAAAATGTGACAGTAAATTCGTAAATCATGTGAAAAAGCAGTATGGAGCCTTTGTGCTAAACAACGCTTTTTCTTTAAGTAATTTGTTTAGAGTTCGGTAAACACATTCGTAAACGAGGACATGAAAAGTAGCTGAATAATAAGCGTTATTTTCCTATATAAACTAAGAATAGAGAAAGATTAAACTCAAGATGATAATGCAGAAAGGTAAAGTTAAATTAAAAACCCTAAAAAAGTCGATGAGAAAGAAAAAGACATGTCGCAAATTATTAGCATGGAAAAGCAGTACGTCAACCAAGTCTTTTGAAAATACTTCGATTTTATTTTTATTATTAATTTTCTTAAAACTCTACTCAAGTATTACGAATTATTTTTTTTTTATACAGAAAACAGATCTAGAAGACGTTGATGAAATTGAAATTAAACTGACAATAAAAGAGGTTTTCAAAACTTATGAATTGACTCAAGAAGTTTGAAGGTTGTTTTATTTTTACCGAGTCCACTCCAAATTTCATTTGTCAAGTTCTACATTAAGAAAAACGATTTTTTCATTTATCAGGATCTTTTTTAATTGTAAGCGAAAAATGTGACTCGGAAAAGAATTACCAGGGTTGTTTAATAAAATTTTGGAGGCAGAGGTACATACTACCAAAGAAGATATAATTTAGGGTGCCCAGTGAAGATCGAACTCACTACTCAGTTTTAAATTCGAGCGATACAAACTTGCTAACCATTAACTACACTACGCCGAAGTGTCCCAATTCAAATGATGAGTGTAATAGACATTTGTTGCATGAAGTAAATATGTAGAATAGAATAAGCGGCTGACAGTTCTTTCCATTTTTTTCTACCTCTGCATTGCAGCATTCATAAAGAATGGGGTTCGGGGCCGAAAAAAAGGTAAGATTTGCAATTGTCTCAGCGTGGACCGCAAAAGAAAGAGGTATACCGTATTTCTTCAAAATTTAAGAGTAAAAAAAAAAATCACTTCTAAACCCTAAACGTTAACTTGTAATGCTAGCACAGAATAGAGAAAGAGAATGTAAAAAACAAAATAATTAAATAAATTTCAGCAGACGTACCTTTGGACGTTTCCACTCGATATTACCACGTGCTGGAGCATTTTCATCAAAAAACAATGATGCATTATCGGCTGGAAATTCCGGATCTTCAAAGAGAATATCTTCTTCTCTACACTTTTTGCAGATTTCATCGTAATTTTGGTTTTCGATTCCAACAAATGGATTCTCTCGTGCTTTCCTTGATGTTCTACCAATGACATGTGCATTGTGTCCACCACCACCGGGCATAAAGGGTATGTGGATCCCAGAGCTTCCACCTTCAGAAGAATCATCGCCATCGTGCCTTCCTTCTCCACCGAAACGGACTGGAATTTTGAAACCACTAGTACCCCCAAGATTAAAATTGAAACCTCCCTTTCCAAATCCGACAGAAGGTCCACCTCGGCTGAAGGAGTAATGGTAAGTACCGCCAGCCCCATCAGAGCCGGAAAAAAAAGATTTAATTGAATTGGAAAACATAATTCTTAATTTAATGAATTAGGCTATTTACCACGATGCTATTAAATTGGAAAGAAAAGTGTAGCCGCTATAGCGATAATAATTCTCGTAATTTTCGCAACTAAGCAAATGCAAAATTCAAAAACTTGTCTTTGTTGAGTAACTCGTGTGACAGAATCTGCAAACTGAACAAACTATCTTAGAAAACAAAAGGATACGTCTGTTAAGGTAAAATCCTCAGATGTGTGACAATTCACACCACTACCAAAATAGCTAAATATGCCCAGCCCACAACTTGGAAGTCTTAATAGATTTCTACTATTACTACTACTATAGTGTAGCTGTTTGTGTTGTTATTGACAGTAGGTAAGTGTCCTTAGCAAGCCGAAAAAGAAGTTGTACTAGCAGAGAACGCAAGTGTTGATAGGCAATGTCCACGGAAGTAGGTAGGTGGGTACAGAATGAAACATTGAAAAGGCTATTTTTGTTGTTGATTGATTTAGCACGCGATAAAAATGCTTTATTATTATTATTATTCCCGCACATCTTTGTATATTTTTAAAAGTTGTGAGGAGGGTTATTTGTTTACAACTTCATATTTAAAAATTAAAATAATGAAATAAGAGAATAATTTTAGCTTCGCGGCTTTTTTTTTATTTGTAAATGCAAACAAAAAAGTTTTCTGTTTGCATTTACAAAAAAACAAAATCAATAGATAGATCCTGTACCAGGGGATTCGTTTCTACAGGCCATACCCCTCCTTCAGGAAATGATCCTGATATGAGGCATCCCCAAAAAGGGAAATGCTGGCTTCTGTTCCTATGTTCGCATAGTACGCCCAAACTATTAAAAAAAACAACAACAAAAAAAAACCTAGTCTTGCTTCTTCTTGTGTCACATTCTGTTTGATGGGCGTTCGGAATGGGAATTTTAGGTACTACCAAATCCAAACGCATTGTTTTCCGAAAATGAAAGCAAACAATTCAATAAATAAATATTTTTATATACTCTACCTACTGTTTTTAATAATTTTACCAAAAATTAAGGAATTATTAAATTTAAATGAAATTTTAAGTATTTAGGTCTAATTCTAAGATTCTTTAAATTGAAATGAATGAATTATTTACTACTGAATACTGATTAAAAGTTGTATAACATTGTATATAAAAACGTTGTGCATATCTCTTCTTTTTTTTTCTTTTTTTTTTTAAGGGTTGGGGTCATTTACCTCATCCGCACCTCATAATGACAGTGACACCTTTTTAAAATTTTGTTGATGATGAACAAATATTTTCTTTAGCTTTATTAAGAAAATTTTGTGAAGGATTGATTTACTCCATGAAATTTTTTTTCTAATGTTATTTTGAACATTTGTCTTGAAATATTACGAAAATAATTCAATAAAAAAACTGATTATTAGTTTTTAACATTTTTTCATTGTGTAAAGTTGGCACTTGTATGCATAAATAATAAAAAAAAAACAAACATTATTTTATTTCAGCTTTGACAGAGGGAATGAATAATTACTTTTTAATTATCTTTGAAAAATTTACTTGCAATTTTTCCAGTGCGATTTTGAAATGCTATTATTTTTATGATAAATGAGAATATTTTTTAAAGTAAAGTGTTCGAACAATCGAAAAATGTAGTAAAAATGACATTTTCGCATCAAATATTTTTTTAGAAGTTTTTTTTTTTAATTTTTTTTTTTTACAACTGTTAGTGTTACTGTTAAATTATTTTTTGTGCAGGACATCAAATAGAAAATATAATTCGACAATTCATTGTGAATTACTTTTGAAATAATTTATTATTCCTAAATAAAAATATTAATTCGACGAAGTTTTAAATGCCTAGGCAAAATCTTATTGTTGATCTAATGTTAGGATTAAAACATAAAGGAAAAGAATTTGTATTTTTTTAGTAGTTTTGGTTTTCGATATTTGACTGGGTTGTCCAGAAATTTCATACCGATTTTTAGTCGTTTATATTCCAATACGTTAACGCGTCAAATTATCGACAGACTCTATGATACAATGCTTACATTCCCCTTCCGATTAGAACACACTTTTTAAAACTATCTCTTGAGAAAGAAAGTTTAAAATAACTTAATTCATGTCAATTTTGCATCCTTATAGAAATAAATGGAAGATTAGGTGCAATTTATTTTAGACATTTGATGCTTTTTTTATTACCATCAGAGGGAAAAATGTCTTGCAAGCAACATGTGAATCATAATGTGATGTACATGGATGGTAGGCCTCAGCTGAATTATACAGAAGTGGTTCGCCAAGTTTAAAGTTGGTGAGTATATAGCCTTATTTGATGAAGAATGCTCAGACAGACACCACACACGCACACTGAATAGAGATGACCAAATCAAGACATTATTAAAGATTAACCAGCATATACAAAGCAGGAATTGGTTAAATTTATCAAAATCCACCATCCATGAGCACTTAGTGAAGCTTGTGCTCGAGTACTAAAATTACATTTTTTTTCTGTTGTCAGATTCGTAATATCTCTTATGCAAAAATCCGAACATACACATCCTACACCTTTTTGTTTATTTATTTAATGAGGCAATTAAAAAAGTACACACAAAAAAAAGCCTTTTCCGTGTAACAGTTCGCTTATAAATCATTTATCGCGAAAAATAGCCGTGCGGACGTTTTTGTAAGCAAAATGAGTAGTATTATATAGTATATACATTTCTCATTTTTCTAACCAATCAAAATTTATTGAAAAATCTGCCATCAGAGTCGTTTCTGAGCCTCCTAAACATTGCCTTTCTTAGAAGAGAGAATCCAATTGTCAACTAGACTCTGCGTTCACACAAATGCTTAAGGCTTAATCTCTCATTTCCTCTTTTAACTGCACGTATGCATGCATTCATTCATTCTTCCCTTTTCTGTCGGTAAAAATGAAAAAAAGATCAGACACCACTTCCGTCCTCTTTTCTCGCCGAGGAAATCAACTTTTTGCTGACTACTGTTACCTGTACACATATATACACATATATAGCGAAACAAAGACGAGCCGTCTTATACACAAAGTTCATTTTACACACATATCCATACAATTCTATTTGTTCATATCATTTCGACCGTCTTGAGAGAAACTATAAAGCACATGCCCGGAAGAGAGACTTTTCAGTTTTCATTGCAAACTTGCAACACTTATTTTTAAATCACCAAAATAACATTCCAAACGTTCTAGTTAAATAAATTTCATATTAATTGTTACCAACGAGACCTTTTCATCATTTATTCATGTTTGTTTAAGATAAATTTATTTCAATGTTGGTGGGCAAAGCTATGTTAAATACAAATCCATTCACGAGCATAGCCGACCCCAAGCCACATTGTGATTTGCTATCTGTCATTTGCCCTTTTTGAAGCCAGTTGTCAGGATAATTTCTTTGGCGACACAGTAAAAATTGTTGCATTTTGGCTGGGATGTGTTACCCCATCCGTCATATTTTCTACACGTTACTCCTTCGAATTTTAATTTATTCAGGTTCTTGCAAAACAATCTTAAATTCTTAATAGTAAAATTTTAATTCTTTGGATGACATAAAAAAAACACACACACACACACACCTTAATGAGTTCTTCGCCGAGAAACCACCGAAATTCTGGGAAGACAGAATCTTTAAGTTGAGGGAAAGTTAAAGGTTGTGCAACAAAATGGTTAATGTTTAGTTAAATTTAATGACATAATTTTGCTTTTTGTGTTTTAATTTTCCTTAAGAATCGGCAAGAACCTTCCGGACAAACCCAATAAAACTTACTTAAACTTAGAGTAGTTTTCTCCCACTTTTTTAAGTGGTTGTCGCGGGAGTAATTGCTTCTGTTTGATGAATTAAATGTTGACAGATGAAATATCCTTGCTGTGTTTAAATGTGTTTTTCGCTATATTTTATTTTTAAGCAGGAAGTGTTTTTCAAAAGAAAAAAGATAAAAAGTGGTGGTTCTCTTCAGCGACATTTGAGAAAAGATGGGTGAATGTCATGTATTTGTGTCAGTTGAAAAGCGCTGACTGCATAATGCATCTGGACAAGTCTCATAGATTTTTTAATTCAACCAGTACGTAATAGATTTAATCTGTTATTATTTTTAGTCAATCTATTACTTTAGCTCAGCTAGATTGTAGATGTTGATCGAGTTGTTTTATTTTTATCCTTTTTCTTTAGTTTAACTTCCCTATTCCTTCTCAATCCCTTAAGGTGACAAATAAGTTATCAAGTAGGTGCAAGATGCCGTTCGGCTTTTGTTCTTTGTATTTGTTATTATGTAGGAAGTTCTGTTGCACACGTATTTTTATATAAAAAATCCGAACGTCCGAATTCCAAACAATAATAAAATAAAAAGAACAGGTGTATGCCTGTTGAATACATCAATTGTATTTACAAACATATATACATGAATTTAAAAGAGTCAAAAAGTGTTTAGTTTTTTGGTCTTTGGATAGTTGGCCCACAGGGGGGGAAAAAAACTGTGGTTGAGAAAAACGTTGATCGTCAGTGAACATTGACTGACCGTCCAAGCTGTGTTGTTGGAGATGATTCATTTGAAGTCGCCAACACATGTTTATTTCAATACGCGCTGGATGTGGGTGGGGAGGAAAGCTATGTAGCTACATCTTCTCTTGTGATTGAATCGCTTGGAAACAGTTTCATCTTTTTTTTTTTTTTTTTTAATCGTATCACCCCAAGCAAGGCGATAACGCCACTGATGCGCAGGGGGCTACGTAAGAGTAAAAAGATTGGAAAAGAGAAAGCCGGAAACCACATCCTAAACAGGAAACAAGGGATGAGCCTCTTCCTTCATCTGTTCAATAGACGTGGGTGGAGTGTGAACCGAGCGATAGTTTAGTCTATCTACTCCAATTGAAAAAAATAAAAAAAGAAAAGAGTGAAAAGATTGGAAAAGAGAAAACCGGAAACCGCAGGAAACAAGGGATGACTTATATTGTAATATTGCAAAATTTTAGGCTGTTGAAATGTAGGCTTTTTAACGTCGCCGAATATGACCAATAATATGAGCATGTTCCTAATTGATAAGGTTTTTTTTTTGGTCCCCACCCCCTCTAAAGAAAAATGCAAATAAAATTCTTAACAGAAATATCCAGTCAGTCTGGACCCCCGCACCCATTAAAAAAGTAACAAGTTCTTAAAAATTGCTTCGTTTAAGTTTACACAAGGCCACATATATGGTCATTGAAAAATGATTAAAAATATTTTTACAGTTGTGAGTTGAGTAGTAAAGCTCGTTTAGTGTCTGGCACAAGGTCGCATGCTGTGAGTTTTTATAAGAAATATTTCTCGAGGAAAAAAAAGTTTTAGTTTTCTTTGATTGGTCAAATATTTTACATGGTGATGTTATTTTCTATTCATTGGTTCAAACGTTGTATATGGCATTGTAAAACTTTTAGGCTTAAATTTGTCTGTTATTGAATAGACAATAAAGTTTCGCTGTATTTTTAATATGGTATGTAATCCAGTTGGAAATAGTTTATTTCCTGAACGTATATGTTTGTGTGTATATCTGTGGGAGTGATACTCACTGATCCTGCATTATTTTCAACTAACTTATTTCTGCCACGATTAGATAGTGCATTCATATGCAAGAGGAGGTGTCTAATGCCAACAATTTTTCTTTGTTTCTGTAAATAATGTTTTTTTTTTACCTGTAAATATCATTAGGAAGATTTTTAATTGTATATAGTTGTTGTTATTCTCATCCCCCCCCCCCACCCAAAAATACACTACACATGGGACTAGTCAGGATTTTATAGAGAAAGTGTAACATTCACGCGACAAGTACGAATAATAAATATAAATGGGAAGTTTTGGTAAAAGAAAAATTATTGAATGAATTTTGATGAGGTATGTTGACTGATAATCACCACTCTTCTTCTCCCATTTTCAGGCCACGTGTTTCCTTTGCTGTTTGGTTTTTTGCTTTTTTACGGTAATAAATATCGTTCTTCTGGTAGTTCACACGTTTACAAGACGCAGTATTCTCCCCCATACTTGTCTGACGGGAAAATAATGCTACTGTTGTCCCTGTCAAGCCTGTCTTACTCTCTCCACATCTGTTTTGCTTTCCTTCCTTGTCTAACTTATTTTCTGTTTTGCTATTCAGCTACAAATATCCAAAATTTAACAATCCTATTCCTCAAACTTAGAAGACGTAGGCCAAGCATTCAAAAACTTAAAACCGTCAGCTCAAACTCTTGGTAAATGTTCTGCTGAAGTTTTTGACGGTTACCAAGAGTTTATTAAAGCTGACGGACAGTTTTTGAATGTTTGGCGTACGTCTTCTAAGTTTGAGAAATAGGATTGTTAAACAAAATAAGTTAAATTGATTCATAACAAATTTATTGATCTGCATACATTACACTCTTTAGATTTTTAAACAGAATAAGAGGAAATATATTAAAGTTGCTTTGTCAATATTCCTTTTTGTATACAAGGAAGATAATACATTTTTTATATTAATTCGAATTCTTCCTGGAATCTGATACTGTTGCAGGTGGTATATTGACCAGCAAACAGGTATTGAATGACGTAAAACAACAACAAACAAAGCGAAGACTTGAGTAAGAAAATATTTTGCCAATTTTATTTTTGTTAAAGAAAATATATAAACAAAAATAATATTGATCTGAATAGGACATTTTCGTGGTTGTAGGAGAGTGTTGTCCTGAAAAGAACAGTTATTGCATATCGTTGCTGTTGGCGAGGATGGCTGGAGATGAGGATAATGGCTGTATTGCTGTAACTGCTGCTGATGGAACACATACTGCACTTTAATCTTAGTCGTCTGAGATGCGACACAAGGTGAGGTGAAAGCATATTCTAAAAAGACCACCCAAGAAAAATAGCTAGATAAATTTACGGTCATGGAAAACGAATAACCACTTAAGATAAAATTTTTACGACTCCTAGATACTGGCCACAAAATTCGGTCAGAAAAATAAACTTCAATGTGGTTTGTTGTCACCGAAATCTGAGTGGGCATTATCACACAAAAGGTGAGTCTCTCTGTTATTGTCAAAATTTAACGACCACTGATAAAATGACAGCTGACTATGGTTTGATTTGAAACACTCTTTTCCCATGTATAGGAAATCGTTGAAAGAATTTTGTGATTCTTAAATGTAGGCCACCTTTGGTCTAAAAGAGAGACGAAATTTTCAGAAATTAAGTTTCTTTGTTTTTAGGAATTTTGAAACGCTGATAATTAAAGAGACCACATGGTGTTTTTTATTCTTCCTTCGATCGAATTTAGATAATTTCTTTCGACGAATAAGGCCTGGATAATTAAAAACGTCTCGAATCAAGCGATTGTCTCCTTTTTGTCAATGGTTGGTGAAGGATCCCTGATTGGTCATCTGGAAACCCAGAGTGCTTATGCCCACCCTCGTTGGATGCGAGGCTCAGTAGGTGCAAGAGTCAGTAGGTGTTCAGGCAGTTTCAGTCGAATCCCAGACCGGTATGGGTCGTGTTAACACGAGAAACGTGTTCTTACATAACTGTCTTCCTTAGAAGAACCTCCAGCTTTAGCCTGGTGCCAGACCAACCTAGATAAAGTGTTACATCTTATAGAAACCGTGGACAGAACAGAACGTATATATATATAAACAATTTATTATTAATTTCACAAAGATTTTTTCTTATTGTGGGTTTCAGCAACTTTCAACCTAAACCGGCTTTGTGATCAAACAAGTACAACGTGGGCCAGGGCTGAGTTTGGAACGAAGTGATCGACTATCGATCGGCCGCGAATATTTAGGCGTCGTCACGAAGGACACAGGAGGAGGTTCGCACGAAGATTCAACTAGAAGACTACATGCATCCAACAGCGCGTACACTACTGGGTCAAAATTTGGCAGTCTCCGCCTACACGAGATCAGGCACTAAGCTTGTATATTCTTCTCAACCAATTTCTCGTTCGTAGACAGTCGACTAAGTTGTTCCTACATCTAACCGCAGTGCTGTGGAACACTTGTACCTATGCCTCCCTGCTGGTTTGGGCACTTGTTTCTGCTGCCTTTTAGACCTGTTTATATCCTGAATCAATCTTACAACAACGATGATTAAGCTTTTTCTTCTAGTTGTTTTTAAAAAATATGAAAATGCCGACAAGATACAACAGTAAATTTCAAAGTAAGGTGAGTTGATGGGAAAGTGATAAAGAGAAAAAGGTCACAAAACAGTCATGGTGGCTCAAGCAAAACGGCATGTCGTGTCGTCTAGACTATTTGGTTATAACTCTGTTTAGCTACGCCGTTAATTTGTCTTTCTTATAAAATCGGCTATAACATAAAAAATATAATATATAAAAATAAATATAATACTAATAGAAAAATTTATATTTATTATTATTATATCTTTATTAGTAGTATTATATATGATTATTTTATTTTTAAAAATTTTCTATTAATATTATATTTATTTTTATATATTATATTTTTGTTATTATTACTATATTTATAATAATAATAATAATACTATTATTTATATTTTATTTTGTATTAAAAAGTAGAATTTACCATTTATTTTTATACCGTACATACAGCCCATTATTTTTAAAACTAAATTTAATGTTAAATTTCCATGTCATGTTTTTCAAAGAAAACAGACGAATTGCAATTCTGGTTAATACTCTCGCTTTCATTAACGTATATTAGTTATGTATCCAGACTATAGACGCTGGGTGTCGATCTAAGACTTTAACTTTAACCTCCTTTCTCCTTATACTTTTCGTTCTCCTTTTCTTTCTCTTTTTCTTTTTTAATTTTTCTATATTTTTCTTTTTCTTTTTTGGTTTTTGAATGAGCGAGGAAATGTTTTTTGTAGATTGCCGTTACAAATATCTATTATCGATATGGGCACGTGAATGTCTGTATGTGATTATTTTCTGGATGATTTTAAACATTAAATGTTGTATGATTTGGGTCTGAGTAGCTGCTTAGCTGCGAAATATTTATTACCCATGGATTTGTAAAATATCCAATTTTTTTTCAATACATATATATATATATATATATATATATATATAAACGGAGGTTCTAAAGTTTTCATTATTCGAATAGCTACGTCTAAAATGGGAATTCTGTTATGTTTAGTTATTAAGGACGGAGAAGTTTTCAAAGGTTGTTGTTAAATTTAGTGAGTCGAAAGTATTCACACATTGGGCAATATACATAACCTACATACATATAAGGAACAAGTAGGAAAATCTTCATAATTTTAACATTTTTCGCTGTTTATTTGGTTTCGCCAGAAATTTTGTTAGTGGAATAATGCAGAATTTTGTTTCAATTTTTAAACTGTTTTGTTTCCATTTGTTATATGGTCGTCACGTGTATATCTCATGGGGTCTGTATTTATATTCACTTCTTGAAGTTTTAGCTTATTCCAAGGGTGCATTAAAACTGAGTATATTAAATATTAATTAATTATTAATAATTATATGGTGAATTAAATATGACGAATTTTAGAAGTGGTTGTAAATACTAGGTTACACTATGTGGAAGGATTTATGGTTTTACGAATATTGGCAAGATTTATAGTTGATATTTATTGTAAATATTTATTTAAAATTGAAACAAAACCGCTTTATTCCTTTTGTAAAAGGAATAAAAATGAATAGCGAAACATTAAATTTATAAAAATGATTCATATTTATTCCGTATTTAATCATCTTGTCGGATTTAATCCATACATTCAACTCTTATACAGTATTGATAGGTAATACTGAATGCATTTTTAAAATTTTCCAGCCCCGACAATCTTTTTAATCAAAAATGTTATGTAGGTGAAAATACCAAAGAATAAAAAACAAGCATTATTTTTTTTTCTTTTAAAATCATTTCACCCTAAGTATGGCAGAAATGCCACTGGTGCGCAGGGAGTTACAGTAAGAGGAAAACAAGATAAGATATGGATGGGAATCAATTAGATAAAAATGGTAATTGACGTTGCATTTAAACTTTTGGAGATTGTAGCTCTCGGGGAAGCAAGCAAGCAAATGAAAGTGTGTTCCACAAACGGGAGGTTCGAGAAAAGAAATTGTAAAGTAGAAGTGGCAGTTATACTTAATTATTTGTACGGTAAAAGGGTGTGACCTTTGATGCCAATATAACTAGTAGCCTGAGTAAATACACGTGGTCTGGGTACCATGGGAAAAATCTCGCCAAAGATGTTGCCATTAAAAATATTTGTAAAAAAGACAGAGGGAAGCCACATCACATCACTGTTGAGAAAGTGACCAAAGACAAGCTGCCAAGTCAGAATCGATTATATTGCAGATCTTCCTTTGGATTTTGTCGAGAACCTCAAGATGAATAGCAGGAACACCCGACCAGATATGGCAACAGTATTTAAAGCACAGACTAATGGTAGATTTATAAATGTACAAAATGGTTTCTGACGAGAAAAACTTCCTGGCCCAATACAGGGCACCAGTCTTACTAGCAGCAGATGCATCTATGCATTCAATGTAGTCATTTCATTTGAAGTCATTTAAGAGGCATGCAGGGGCATGCAGTTGGAGACTAGCGTCATATAGTCTGGTAGTAGGCAGGAATGATTCTCTGTGATGGTTAAAAGAGAGCAGCTTCGTTTTGGCGGCTTTAAAATTTACTTACTATTTCCTACTCTATTCAATCACAGATTGGAAGTTCTTTTGAAGTGCAACAGTCAGGTTTATTCTGTTAGTCTTGGCAGACTTCTTACATAGACGGTTGTAAATGGTGGTGTCGTCTGCATAGATGCCAACTTGGGAATTGATTACATCAGAAAGATCATTGATGAAGATCATTGATGAAGATCAGAAAAAGCGTAGGACCTAGGATAGAGCTTTGAGTAATGCCCGCGTTTGTATGAAAGGATATGGAATCTTGCCCATTCAAAACAACCTTCATTTCACGATTTGATGAGAACAGTTGGATTAGTCCAGAAATACCATAGCACTGGAACTTGCACAGAAGGCCAGTATACCAAACCTTGTCAAATGCTTTCCAGATATCAAGAACAACAGCTCAAGCTTCGCTGTTTTTATCAAGAACCTGGTATATATATTCAGTGATGGTTGTTAGCATATCAGAGGTAGACCTGGTGAAGTGGAAGCCATATTTTTGTCAGAGAGAAGGTTGTGAGATGCATAACTATTTCAACATTGATAATAGCCTCAAATACCTTGCCAAAACGAGGTAAGAGGCTAATAAGGCGATAATTAGAGGGGTCAGAGGGCTCACCAGAGTTCTTAAAAACAGGAACTACACCGAACTTCCAACAAGTAAGGAAGCATTGAGGCAATAGTTATAGAGTCGGGGAGGATTGGAACCAGCTTATGGGTACATTTCTTTAGGATGATGGCTGAAATTCCATCACCTCCGCTTGCCTAATGGGAGTCAAGCTTATAAATTATGTTAGAGTTTGGAGATGGGGTTATATATATATATATATATATATATATATATATTACTCAATTGAGCCTCAGTTCTAGATTGGAGATTGGGTGTGGGAACTCCAGACGATTCACGTGTGAAGTTGGATGAGATTTTGAGAGCAAAGCACACGGCCTTGTTTGCTGTGGATGTGAGAACTTCGAATTGATTGAACAAAGGAGAGACCAAGGGTTTTCTGTTGTTCAGTACACTCTTGCAAAGTCACCAGGAATTATTAGAACCAAACTAACGAGATGCAATACGCTGCTTCATTCTATCAGCAAACAAAAGCTCAGCATCATTTAGGATACGCTTACATTTATTATGAACAGAGACACCGATTGTAATCAAGAGGCGCCGATTGTGATCAGACGTGTCGCTCCGGTAAAGCTGGAAGAAGTAACCGATGGTAGCAAAGCAAGCAGGAAAGAACTAGGGAGATAAACTAGGTTTAAGTGGAAATTTTCTAGCTGGGATGAAAGCATCAATGCCGGCTTTCACTCAGGAGGAAAGTTCAGAGGCGTTGTCTTGAACAGGGAAACTAAAACATTTGTTCCAAGGGACATCGCAAAGGAAATCACAGAACGAGTCCCAAACTAATCGTTGATAGCAGTAAGATATTCTTCTGATAGGGGTTCCTGGATGGAGGGGGAGTAGAAAGTGAACTTTACTGACACCACAGTATAATCAGAATTACCAAGAGGGTAGAGCTGCATAACATGGCAAGAATCTGGGATAGAAGTAAGGAATGGATCTAAAAGTGAAGCATGTCCATTGTGATTACTGTAGGAACGCATGGGGAAATCAACCACTTGCGTGAGAGACTGAGTGCGTTTTCCAGTGTCCTTCCTAAAGAGAAGGAGGTGTCCAGGAATTGAGTAATTAGAAGAGGGAATTGTAGGGTTGAAATTAGTTTCGCAGGATGTCAATGGACTTTTTTTTGTTTAGCTGGTTTAGTTTTATATCTTTGTTTTGTCGTGATTTATAGTTATTTCAGTAAGGAGAGGCCTGGGTTCGTTGTAGCAGTCGGTCGGCAAAGGCAACATATGTAGGAAGAATGGCGCAGACTGCAGTATAATGTAGCTTCAGGGTGGCCCACCCTAGATTCTTGCAGGAACACCCATCCATGCGCAACATGGCACTAAAAGAACCCCGATACAATTCAACTGTTGATCAGAGCAGCCTCTCAATTCGGTCGCTACGCAACAGTTCGGGCTCCTAAGTACCAGTCAGAAGCAGTAACAAGAAAATTGTCAACCCGGTACCATCAGTATGAAGAGCCGTTGCTACCATTCACACACATCACGAAAAAAAAGAAAAGAAAAAAAAGAAAAAAACTCGTGACAGCACCACTCTTACGAGTAGTAAGGACCAGGCCGGGCGACAGAAGGGTCTATCTACTCCTATGAAAAAAAAAAAATTCTCTCAAGAGAAAAAAACAAAAAACAAGACTAAGTTTTAACTTAGTATGAATCAGAAAAACTTACTAATTCAAGAAAGGATTAAAACATAGACAGTTAAAGCGATAACTCTCTAAATTAATAAATAAATAAATAAAATTATATAAACATCATTTTAGATGTTAAAAGCAGATTACTTTTTAAATCTTTCCAAAAAATAACTTATTAGTAGCATAACGAAATTTAACATTCAAATAAAATAAACGTTAAGACTTGAACGCTGAGACAAATTTGAAAATATGTCCCGTTTAAATTAAATTAAAAACATCCTCATTATAAAAAGTGAAATGTTACACTAAATATGAAATAAATTAGAATTATATTAATGCATAAATAATTTAGCAAACGTAGGGTATTGAATATTCTTAATAATTCTTAAGGTTGTAACGTAACACTTATTTTTAAAAATAACACAACAGTAAAATATCATTGGATACCACGATTATCTTAAAAAATAGACAAGTATGAACATCAATAATTAAATGATAATTAAAGATTATAAATGCGTGATAATATAACAAACATTATAACATTTAAATAACGAAAAATATAAATTTCACAAAAAATATATAATTTAAACAAAATAAACATTTAAATAAACAAAAACAAAAACTTGACGTTCAAAATACATCTGTATCAGTTATCATTAAACTATGTAACACCCCAACGGCCCGTCCTAACAATTTTCTCTGGCGGCCGTTCTCAACGCTGTGATGTTTGCCGGGAGTTTGTTGAAAATGTCGGACAAACAGCTAGGGGTACAAGATTGAACTATAAGGAACACACTTCCACAACTTGGATGAGTTGAAAGGATGCTTTATTCGTTTAGAGTTAGCCTTTTCGGTTGGGGCAGGCAAATGTGACACACAGCTCTAACTCTAATTAATGGAGATCAACAAATCCGAACTGAACGAAACAAGACGAACGGAGATTCTTACTTCAAGCTCGCACCCGGCGGACTCCCCTTCACTTAACTTAACTGACTCGGAAAAATTACCTGAATTTATCCAAAATTGACCGGAAATCCGGAAATGCTTTAGACCACCGGTGACAAACACCGGCGACTGTAAGTCTGAAATTTCAGTTATCTTTTTTTTTTATCTTAATAAGGCTTCCGCCGGAAAAGTCTTAATGTGTGGTCAAGATACAGTAAAGGACAGCCTTTGACCGGGTCATCGAAAACCCACCTGCTGAACTGTATCTCTTTATCACATTAAATCACTGAGTCAAATATTTACCGGAAGAGTGGTAGGATTTAAAACAGTAATCGGATACCGTTGTCTCTTCCACAATTTTCCTCATCAAAGAAAAAGCGTTTATTTATTTATTTTTCCTCTTCTTTTTCACTTTTGTTAAATATGTTTTTAAACTATTTTCTATTCTAATCTATTTTCTATTTTAATCTATTATAATAAAATACATATATGCCTAGTTATCGTGTCACAACTAAACTAAAATACCGTTAGTATTATGTACATCCAATATCGTAGTCTTTAAGGAATAATATAGATTAATCAACTAGTTGTTTTTATCTATATTATTCCTTTTTTTTTCTGACTGTTTAATCAACAGTCAGGATCATTAAAAGAGATACAGATAAATTAACTAATAATAATTATAAAATTCATATTTAGGTTAAATATTTGTGGTGATACCGACCGAGCAAAAGCGAGGGACCGGATGTTTGCTCTGTACCGACCAGAGAGCAATTGACCAAAACTCGTCGTTGCGCATCCGAGTTCGCGCAGATGTTCCGGTTGAAAAATAAAAATTAATCAAATATCAAATTTCCATTTCGCGAGCCTACGCGAATTTTATTTACCAGCCAATGGGAAGCCCAGAATCAAATACAAGTATGAAATCCCAAAACGAGCTGTTTTGATCCAAAAAGCAGATATAAAAAGCGGATACAGACAAGCACCCAGACAGACAGACAGGCGAGAGTAACCAGTGTCTCTCCTTGACTTAAGTCGAGCGGCTACTATGCTTGCCTCTTTCCTTCTTCACTGTCTCAAAAGTACTTACTGATCTAAGGAGCGACTACTTCAAAGACATTCCTCACGTACCTCCGCTCCCCACATTCCTAAGCCTTTTATCTCTTTCAGCTCATTATTTGCCATGAACATTCTAACCTCCGTTGGACCTTTATTTCAAATATTGCTTTAATTGTAAAACATTAATTGATATGTATATATATAAATGTTATTTTCAACTCAATTTGCTTTTCTTGATTTTATAATCATCTTATGACTCATAGTGGGCTATCTACCACAAGGCCAAATTCCGTTAACTTGAACGTACTCCCACTACTAACTAGAAAAGGAATAGATAAGATACCCACTATATTTTAAAAATAACAAACTTCATATTTACATTAGAAAAAAAAAAGTATAATTTTCAGGAGGTTCGAAAAACGTCATTCATGTTCTAATTCCATTCTCCAATGAGACAATGATTTGCCAAATTATTGCATTATTGCTTATTTAAATCACAGTCATTTGAATACATTTCATTCAAGTTCCTTTGATAAGATTAAGAATAAAGTATAAATTTTGCTTGTAGACTCGTCCAATTAAGACAAAATTGAATGTTATTATGAACGATACGCATGACGACTCCTATTGTCATTACAAAACTTTGTATTTGTTTTATTAATTTTTTAATAAAATGTGTAAGATGAAGGTGTATGCAGTGAATGTAGAAAATACGTTTGGGTGCTGAAAATTCTTTGCTCCAACCCAATTTTACTAAGTAAAACACGAGAGTCTTCAAGTGTTTTTAGATCTAGCAGATAACATTTTATCATTCATCTTGTATAGTCTTACATTATAAATGAAAATGTTTTCTCGTCTCAAAAAGTTGTCATCTCATTAGAGAACAGAAGTGGATAAGTAGTTTTCCTAGGTTGTTGATCGTCTCGCCGACTTTGTTAGGCACGATTTTTGATCAAGATAATAAGCTTTAACATAGTAGGCTGTGTGAATTAATTATGCAATATACTTATTTGAAATATAGTATGATCTTGTTTCGTTATTAGTCCTCAGCAAAATATTCTTGAAAAATATTGATTTTGGAAGAAAATGAGAAAATAAAATGTTTGACTCTTAATAAATGATTACTTTTAAAATAAAATGTTTGACTAAGAATCATTAGAAATGGATCCTGAATGCTTTTTATCTTCATGTATTTACTCCACTATTTGATCATAAAATAATTTTAAAACTCTAACATGAGAATGGCAAATTCTCATATTCTTAACCCTATGATTTTTTTAGAAAGCACTGTGAAATGATCAAATGAAAATCATGTGTAAACATTTTGTTCTAAAGAGTTTGAATGGCTTCATTAAATCGTGTAGTATCTGCAGCTGACTGAAATTAGCGTTCGTCATTCTAGTGCTGTCTTGCAGTAAATTTAATTCAATAAAAATACAATTTATATTGAAACTTTAAAACATTTACTTCATGAGCTAACAACCAAGTGCCTTCCGCTTTACATAAAGGGAAGTTTAAAGTAAATATAATAAAGTTTAAAGAAAAACAGAATATTAAAAAACACAATATCAAAAATTTATTATTTCTAAAATTAATGAAATTTTTTCTTTCGTTTTTAAAAAAAAGTTAATAAATGCACGACACATTAAATTTATGTTCTTTCATAAGATTAATGTCAATTTAATATTTATGCCAAAATCACTTTATTTCCTGTTCCTAAAAAGGCAATTGAAATTCATAGACATTTTACATTTAGCATTTTGAAAAATTAAAGATTGAAAGTGGATTATAAATGATTAAGGCATAAAATAACTGCAGTAATAAAAAAGTATAACAACCACATGAAGCAAAATGGAAACGCTGCGCTGAGAAAAAAATTTAATCAATTGAACAAAGGAAATTGTTCTCTGCCATAGAACAACGACCATTGAGTGTCAATTCCTTTCTTCAAAATCGACTCAATTTCATTATTCAGTAACAAAGAAAAGAAAAGTAGTATCCTACAAAAAGCTTTTCGAGAAACACAAACGATGTGAATGTCACTTTTTAAGCATCAGAAAAGTATTCCATTTTTGTTTATGTATAATATTCCTTCAATTCAGATAATTTTTAAGAATCCTTTTTTGATTCACTTACGCATATTTTGAAGTCAGTTTTCTACCTTTTGGCGAAACCTTAAAATCTGTTCTAGACAAAATAATCTCATAACTTGAGTACTTAGTAATTTGAGGTAGTTCGCGAAGTTTAATTTTCTATTATTATTATTATTAGAACAACAGTGGCATTTTCAGATGCCGAATTTCTTTATCTATGTCCTAAAATATTTTTTGTGGAAAAAAAAAAACTTGAAAAGTCACTTCACTCTGTAGTTATTTTGATTTTGTTTTACCGTTGATGCTTCATACTGGAAAAGAAGATTACAATGACCTTCTTTTTCATATATAATTAGAGGGTTTGACAGAATAATAATAATAATAATAATAATAATAATAATAATAATAATAATTCAAGTTTAGGTTAGAATAATATTAAAAATAACAAACTTCATATTTACATAAAAAAACATTAAATATTCAGGAGCTTCGATTAATTCGGATTAAGCAAAGTTAGCATTAGCATTATTGGTTACAAAATTATTCAATCAGAAATTTACAAAGTACCGATGAAAACTGGCGCTATGCATAAATTTATTGAACCCACAAGGATGAAGAAGCTTTATCAGTTTTTAGGCAAGTTACATTTTTTTGTTCTATTAATTTATGATGTCCAGAAAGGTATTTGCGCGTAAATGAATGTAACGAATTCAACTGGAATTTGAACATAATAATAAGCAGCACATTCTTTCAAAGACATGTGATAAACAACCCATCTGTTAGTCTGCATGTTGACAAGTAGTCTGTCCGTTAAAATATATGCTGACAAACAGTCCGTACTTTAACAGACATAGTGACAAGCAGTCTGTCTCTTGAAATATATGCTTGATAAACTGTCTCTTAGCAGACACATACAGCTCGTCCATTGACAGACATTGTGACAAAAACTCTGTAATGAGTAGTAGGTGGTAGTAAAAGCGTATTGAAATACACTCTTTCCTCTTTACTAATAGAGTGACAGAGAAACTCTTCCTTTCTCTTTTTCTCTCAACCCATATATTCTTTCCCCTCTTTCTATTCTTCCATATTTCTGGTAACCTAGGTATTAAACTTGGACATAGCTTATGTGGTCAACTGACGTCATGCAAAACTTAACCAATGACTAACGATCCCGCCAGAATCAAATCGGAAGCGTGTAGGCGTTAAGAAAATATAAAATGAACAGTAAACACGTGCATAGCCTCTTCAGTTGATCCCAGTTCGCACACTGGCTCTGTAGAGTTCGCGGTATCTATCGGAGATTAAATCAACATACCAACCAGACAAAAAAAGACTAATTCTGTGCACACCAGAGATGTACTTGAATAATCTTCACGAAACATATATGCAGAAAACTGCAAGGAATTAATTCAAGAGTACAATCGATACACACTCAAATACCCGGAACATAATTTAACATAACATAGCACAAGCAGCAATCTAATACTAAATTGCACTTAAAACACACATGTAGGAGCGAATATGCTATATTTACATAGGTATACATATACATGAAAGAAAAACAATTTATAACCTGAACACAGCAACACATACATAATGATGAATATTTACATGAATACTACGATAACTTATACAAGAAGCATATCAAAGACACAAAATACAAAAACTGGCAGAAATGATAATCATTCACATATAATAAAAGATGTATTCATATGGAGTCAACAAAAATAAAATGGTCGTATAGTTGATAAAACCCGACCTTTATTCATTTATTCTCAACTTCGTCTATACCATAACTCAATCCTTTCACAAAATAGTGACAAACAATTTGTCCCTTCAGACATACTGGCAAACAGATCATCCTTTCACAAAAATGGTGATAAACTGCCTGTTTATTGACAGATATAATAACAGACAGTGCGTCTCTTGCCAGACATGGTGTCAAACTGCCCATCTTTTCATAGAGATGGCGATAAACAGTTAGTTCCTTGAGAAACATGGTGAGAATATTTTTCTCGAGAAATAAGACACTTTGATTATATATCCCCATTCAAGTGCGACGTAGAACTTACACACGGTGACAGTAATATATCTATATTTTCTATAAATGTTTGTGCAGCTATGATATTAATAATGTATAATAAAATGGGCCCTTCCTGAACTCACAGGACACATCTTTCGTTTTGAAACAGGGATATTGTTTGAATACAAGAAAAGATGGAATATCATTTAGTTTTCCGACTAAAGTAACGATGTAGATATTAGCAGCGATTCTTTTGTGATCCTACTCAGGTTAAGCTCTGGTCACGACCACCATATATATATATATATATATATATATATATATAGTGTATCGAGGCAGCAAAAATTTTCTAAGCATATACTGTTAAATATAAGAGACAATGAATGTCTATTATGTTTAATCATGAGCCGTTCTAAACGTCGTATTTTGGCTTTAATTTCAGTTGAAAATAAAGACAAAAATTCTCCAACATTTGAATATTTTTTTATTAATTTGGTTCTAAGCTTTCGGCTCACATGAGCCATCGTCAGAGTGGTTATTAAGACGGTAACACAGTAACATCCACCATCAGCGACGATTTTATTTTGTGTTGAGATAAAACTCCGCTAGGCAACGGCAATAGTTACCAAAAATAACAAACACAGTTCGCAAATTTGCAATGCAGTTCTATGACGTCACACCGCGCGCGAAATGACAACAGAACCATATATTCTAATGTATTTGACAACAGAACCATGTATTCAAATGTATTTGAATACATGGTTCTGTTGTCATTTCGCGCTATCCCTCCTCTCTTTATGTCTCAGTCTTTCACGCAAGTAGTTGATTTCTTCACGCATTTCCCCAGTAATCAATGGACACGCTTCTCCTTTAGATCCCTTACTTACTTTTATCCCAGATTCTTGCCATGTTATGCAGCTCTGCCTTCTTGGCAACTCTGATCATGTTGTGATGTCAGTAAATATCTCTTTCTACTCCCTCTCCATCCAGGAACCTCCTACCAGCAAAATATCTTACTGCTATCAACGAGCCGAGCGGACTGGGACTTATTCCGTGATTTCCTATCCGATGTCTTTTGGAACAAAGTTTTTAGTCTCCCTGATCAAGACAAAGCCTCTAAAGTATCCTCCTGAGTGAAAACCAGCATTGATGCTTTCATCCCAACTAGAAAATTTCAACTTAAACCTCGTTCATTTCCTTGGCTGCTCAGAACGCGTTTGATTTCACATCACCTTTTATCAACAACAAGCCATCAAATTGTCGTGGTAACTATAATAAAAGTTCTGTTTCAACATTAAGGTCGAGTTGGCAGTGTTAAGCGGTACGTGAAAAACTAAATTCATGAGACATTTAATACATTTGTTGCCAGTTGGCTTACCTTTGTGTGCACATACTTGTGTAAATCTATTTCACTTCTTTTTTTCGAAGCGCCATAGAAAAGTTATACTGGTATACTTTCTAAAATCTGACCAAATAATCAAGCAGAATAGTTTAAAAATTCACCTTGGTCAGGCCGAGAACTTTCTGTCTAGTAACCCCTCGTGGTAATTTATAAATTATGATTTAGTTATTTTTTGTGAGCATATTAACCCGATTCATCTGGTCCAACCTACAAAAAAAGTGTACTTGTCAAACGACATATCAACTATCTTAGCAATTCGCATCATAACTCGGTTTAATACATTTGACCGGCATTTACCATATTCATATGAATAAACTATGTAATCCTTTTTGTAACAGTCTTTACTTGACTATATGCAATATCACGACACCAGATTAATTATATCTATTTTCCTTATTGTTTCTTGCGAGTGCGATTTGTATAATATTTATTCAGAAGATTAAGCAAAGATCACACACTCATGAACTTGTATACAACGTAAAAAAGGAATTTGATGTCTGAGAAAAAGACTTCTACGAAGCCATGAAACCTTTGCAGTTTTCAATCATCTTAATAGAGAAAAAGTAAATTTCATTTTCGCTTGAATAAGACTTTTGCTTCTGGGCAGCCATATTGTTTTGTATTCGATTGAAGCTCATTAAGATTAAATTTCTTACAAAGGCAGCTGTAAAAATACAGATATTGATAGGATAATTGTTATATTAAGCGTAATGTGGCAGAACAAAGAAGAAACGACGGAGGTTTAAGAAATAAACAAGTGTATAAATGTAAAAACACAACAAATGGTAAATCGGCGTAAATGTCTCTCGTTAAAAGAAAGAGATAAGTAGCGCCATAAAAGTCATCCGTGGAGTGAATCCATGGCTGGTGTGTCGATTGACTACCAAAGAAGTCCCTTTTGATGGGTTTTTATATCCTTTTCTTACTGTCAGATCGGCTTCAAATCTTATTTTTTCTTTAGGCGGGTGTGGGTTCTGTTGGATGGAAATTCTGGATTGTATTTTTTTTGTGAGTTCTATGTGCAGAGCCAATGCGCATGTGACGAAGGTTTTATTTCAGTCTTGGTTTTCAGAGCGTTTACATCCGACCAATGGTGTAAATATGTGTAACATCAATCAGAAGAATATTTGATTGTAGGAAGATTTTAGCATAATGAATGAATAATCACATCATCATAATTATGAGATTGAATATATATAAAACTGGTATTATAACATACACAAGTTAAAATGTCCATCGCACAATCGCAAAAAGAAATTTCCGATTGAAGTTATTTCTTTATGAAGCTAAATGATGATAATCAGCAGCAACAACAGCAGCAATTAAAAAATGAAGAATGCAAAAAAGCAGACCCCATCCAAACCATGAACCAAATAAGGTCCTCGATAAGGAGTTCTATCATTAACTCACAATTTCATCGTTTGATAAATCAGAATACAGCGTGAGGCGATTTCATTTCAATCTCCATTCCAATTCACCAACAGGAAAAATACACCCAGTACTAGCGACCTGAGTAAAATTTTGGCTGAGAGAATATTACAAAGGCCAGGGAGGCGGTCTTAACTAACTGCAGCCTAATTGTTTGATGAAAGAGTTATGTTTTTTTTTTCTTTAGGAATTAAATTTTGTACATTTTAAAACCTGAGAACAGCAGAATTCGAGTTGAGATTAGATGTTGTATTTTACATTTTAGGATTTAAACGCACTCATAACAGTTGTAGTCAATAAAAACTGACATTCTTCATAACCAAGTAGTGTAAATATCGATGTACAGAATTTGAAGAAAAATAAAACAAACCAAAATGATGTGAGTTGACCTAAACCTAAAGAAAGTTAACTGAAAAGGCAAAAGCTAATCGAAGTTTAATTTCAATTGCTTTAACCCGTTCCTATTAATCCGGTTTAATTGGTTCTATTTTTACCATCAGTCAATAAGCTTTGTAGTTACTAAAGTAGGCTTGATCGAGGCAAAGATGACAGGATGAGGGTTTTATTGTCTGTGGAATTAATTTTCTAATTAATTGGAGCCAGTTTGATTGGTACTTATTTTATCATTATCCTGCTTATCATTCACTCGACAGAACTTGTCATTAATACTTGGTCTTGTCAAAATATTGGATGGACGAATATCGATGCCTGGAATAAGTACATAAGAACTATGGGTCTTTGATTTATTACGAAATTCAAAGTTCTTGCGTTTTAATATTGCTGCTTTCGTTCGGCAAATGATACAAGATGGAAACAAAGCCTACCAATCATTGTTTAATGTCACCAGTCTTTTGAAAACAGTGATAAATATATATTGGCGTGGGGCTTAGGGGTTAAAATGAACAGTTGATTTACTCACGCTAAGAAGGTTAATGAGGGATGATAATAACGAGGAAAACACACGGGTAATTTTAACAAAGCAAGATAAGAAATTTATTCACAAAATTACACTCTTGAAGCAATAGCTTGTTTCACGAAAATAAAATAAAAAATTCAAAGTTTGTAGTTTTAACAAATTGTCATGAAGAGGAATTTTTCATTCAACAGATTAATTGATCTGACACAAAATAAAATTAAAAATGTTTAAGACAAAGGTAAGAAAGTTCGTTACTCACCGAAAGAATATATGGTTGCATATTTTCTAAGGTAGACGAAGAGAGACATTTTGAAATACTTAACTTTCTTGGAGAGTTAAGAAAAAATTCTTCGAAGTGTTGCAGGCTGGTTAGAGGCTGATAATTTTACACTGATGAGTACTTTTAAGCTGGTTACGATGACCTGAAACGAAACCTCAGACCCTTAATTTATTTTTGTCTTCTCATTTTATCTAAAAAAGAATCTCACATAGGATCACGAATTTCATTCCTTCTTCTTCCACAGTCCTTTGAATTTGAGGGAGTGGGTGAACGGAGTTTTTATTATTTCATTCTTACAACTCACAATGGTTGTTTAAGTATTGTGATTGCTCACTTCTTTGAGCCAGTATCCTTAAAAATGTAAATTCATAAATGAACCCCATGTAATTGTACATTTAATGTTTTGTAAAAAATATTTGGTGAACCGAATATTTTACTGATAGAGGAAATTATATATATAACGTGACATAAACACGAAGAAACAGATACTATTCCTAAAACCGACGATATAACATTTTGAAAGTGGAGCACCGGTATCAGTGGAGTATTTGATGAAGTTATCATATGAGAAATTTTTATTTTGGTACAAATCAAACATTTTCATTTATTAAAATATTGGATTTAGAGAAAGTTACTTGATAATATTATTTGGGATGTGATGTTTAATTTCTTGATGACTCATTGTGGATGTGTGGGAGTGCACGTACTTATACGTTTGTTTGAATGTGTTCGTGTGTCTGTTAGTGTTGTGTATCTATTTAATTTCATATGTACGAATCTGATTTAGTGTCGGTTTACAAAATATTTTGTAGAAGTTTATCATGCCTGAACTTTGGTAAATTTATACAAAATCGATATCAATATTTGCAAACAAATTCTAGTTTAAAGTTCAAAGAAAAAAGTAACCTAAAATGACAAAACTAAATTATTTTGACAAGATATGGCGTCTTAACTTTTTATTAGTAGTGTTCTGTCATTCTTTTTTCTTAAAAAATATAATAAATCCTAATAAATAAGATACATTTATATAAAAATATATGTTTGTTGGCAACATGATCCAACATTTTGTACACATCCTAATATAAAGCTGTAACCGAACTTGCGACAAATATTTTTGTGGTACATGCCCACTAACATTCTCCATTAAGGGCGCGATGGATAAATTGTCGTCTAAATTATGCAAAAATAAAAATAACACTGACATTTCTTTTTAACCGATATATTTACCAAAACTACTCAAAAAAATCTTGAAATACTAAAGAGCAAATTTATTCAATAAAATTTATATTGGCTTCAACCACGGTCTCCTGATGATTTTGGAATCTCTTGCATCTCTTTTGAACGGTCTCCTTGGTTGTTGAGGCTATATGATAACAGAAATTGTCTGACCGCCATGACTGAGTTCTCTTGCTTATGTGGCATGGTACAGAGTTCTGTTGTCAGACATAGGGTCTTCCAGCAGCGACCCTCCTTACCCAGAGCCGTAGTACTTCCTCAAGACACTTGATGTAGGCCTCTGTGTTAAGTATGAACCTGTGAAAAGATGAATGGAGGCATAACTTCGCCATCTCTAGTGATCACTCTAAACACCTTCGTAAGCACCATTAGACACATCCAACTCTTTCCGAATCTTCTGCACTCTCCTCAAACTGACACCCAAACACTCTGAAATTTTCATATTAGAGATTCTGGCACGAATGCCAAACAATGCAGCATGCCGTTTCCATAGTTCTGGTGGAATAAATTGCATCATGGTGCTCTTGTTCTCACAAACGGTGCTCAACTGGCCCCACTATACTGTGAAGTGGACAAAATAAAAACACACAACACGCAAGCGTGAAATTAAAATAGATATAAAATCGCGACAATTTACCAACTGCACCCTATATTTCACTGCCTATCAATTGAAGTGAGCAATCAGATTAGTATGTGATAATTGTGAAAAGGAGTTATCAAGTTTTCTTTCATACCCTGAATATAAATATTGAAACCGATCATAGATTTTCAAAATAAAAATATTTAGGATTTTGCCCGTATATGATTGAAGATCTGTAATTTTGATCAGCCTTGAGAACTTTCAATATAATGATTTTGATGTAACAACTCTTGTTTTAATTCCCTCGGGCAAGACAGACTGTAGAGAAAAAAACAACTGCATTGATATTTAAAGTGTGAAGCAACAAATATGCTGTAGAGAAACATTAACGTGTTTTTGGAAAGCATGAATAAGCGAAGACATGTTGAAAATTACTATCGAAAAAAAAGTCATGTAAACACTGAGAAAATTGTTACCAGTTTATTTTTGTCTTTCCTTTTTGGAATTCAAATATTAAATATAGTCATGTTTCTCAACTCTAGTATTCTTGCCTCAAGTGATGGCCAAAAACAGGAAAATTGCTTATTTTAAAGCCATTAGTTTGAAAAGCGAAAAATAATCAGTTATGCAAAATAAATAAAATTTTAACTATGAAAACTAAGAAGAAAAATGCATCAAAACTCAAATATGTTGGATTAAATTTGAAATTAAAAATAAAAAAAAGAACAATCAGGGTAAGAACTATGTTTTTTTTTTTAATTTTAGCGAATTGGGTTTTCTCTTTCTTCAGGCTTCAACAATAATCTGCCATCATTCTTTCATCTCACCTCTCTTGATATCTGTTCCCCATGATTTTTATATCCTCACGGAAACATTCACGTTGTTCATCACTTAAATTTTCTAGAAACCTGTCCAAATGACTATGCAGGAAATGTAGTCTGATACTCGTGTGAGCACTAAGCTACCGCTCGTTTGCTAACATCCTGTCGACTAATTCCCTATAGTCGTCTGTCTTGCGATTATCAAGAATGTTTCTTTTAAGACAGGAATAAATGAAATCCAGGTATTTGATTCAATAATATTTATAGTGTTGTCATCTTTTATGAGCTTTCGAATGTAAGGTCTTACAGAAATACCTTGTTTCAGATTTTTATGCTGATACAAAGAAATGCACTGCAAATGTACTGAAAACATTATCCTTTCTTCTCAAGGACTTTCACAAATTGATTCATGCGTTCTAATTTTGAGACGGAGGGGAGGAAAAACGATTTTGTCTCCGGGGATTAGCGAATCAGTCATCACATTTTTCTCACCGACGTTCATTTATACTCTGCTAGGCCTTTCTCTTTTATCCAACTGTTGTACTGTCCCATAATCAAAGAAAGCATAGGAATTTTGTATTGCCTGATTGCTGCCCAACTAAAAAGTTAACCATTTTCATGTCAACACAAATCACTCAATTTTGAAAAAAGTGATTTATCTTTCCTTGAAGAGTTAATGCTTTTCTTTCAGCGTTGTGGAGTGTCTAATAAGTGTGGTGCAGCAAAACAAAAAAATTAAACTACGCTTTGAGGTACTGATGAATAGTCTCCATGGATTTGCATCATAGTGCTTAATACCAAGACGCAGCAAAACTTTCTCGATATCGTTACAATATACAAGTTCGTTGATCTAGTTGAAGTAGGAGGTAAATTCAGAATTGTTATTGCGATAAAATGTAACTTATGTTCTTTCCTTAAAGAGAT
Source organism: Ascarosepion bandense (assembly GCA_037127315.1). Lineage (NCBI taxonomy): Eukaryota > Metazoa > Mollusca > Cephalopoda > Sepiida > Sepiidae > Ascarosepion > Ascarosepion bandense. The sequence goes on from JBBBDQ010002244.1 coordinate 53,118, forward strand.
TTTCCTCTTTCAGTTTTGAAGCTAAGAGTTCAGCTGTTTCTTTTCATAAGCCCAAGTCCCTGATTATGTCTCTCGGTTCTTCTTGATCAAACAACATTGGTTCAGATGATAATTCATCAAAATCATTGTTATTGCCATTGTTGCCAATGTCAACAAAACCGTTCGCATCATCATGTTCTGATTTTTTAATGTCATACGTAAAGCCTTTGATGAGAGAAATCGCGATTTCGTCGGAGTGTGGGAATTGAGAGGAGGATAATTTACAGATTTTCGTTTACTGCTTGTTGAGGCCAGTCGTCGATGTGATTTTTTTAGCTCGCGCCAAATCATCGGAATGACAAATTTAAGCGAAGTTCGTATACGCCTAGTCCACTGGTGTAAGTTCTTCTGACATGTATTGCAGATAATATATGGCACCTCCTATTTATCCTGAACGCCAACGTCACTTCAAAGTAAGCATGATAAGCTTTTCTGGCAAAATCATTAATCGCTTTTCTGTTATTCTTTGTTGTAAACTCGCCATAAAGGTGACAGAAGAAATCGGGATTTTTTTGTATCATCTACTTGAATTCATTGTCTTGATATGGTCTAGAAATTAATCAAATTTTGATAACATAGTATTCGGATACGAAGTAAAAGAAGACATTACTTTTGTCCTTAATTTATACTTAACACGACACATTACATATCAACTAAATCAATAATCTCATATAAAATACCAAAGCTATCTTATATAGATTATATTTGTAAACATGCGGTATGTGCCAAAATACAACTATACCACTGATAAGACTATGAATAGTTTGACAATTAATAGCATTTAATAGTTTGAATACTGATGGTCATTGAGATATCTGTGGAATCCACCTTGCAAAGTTTTATTAACAAAACAGATACGACAATTTACTCCTCGCATAACATGTGAGTGAAGAAAAAACTTCCAGCGGCAATTTTTTAAGCGCACGTAATACTATTAAAAGATTTGTGCAAACTAAACGCCAAAAGGATCAAACGTCTAATTTTAAGAATAACCGTCGCTGATTAGTTTATTAAGTTTATTAAATGTAGGCACGTGAGAAAACACGTTTAATTGCGCCGAAAATTTCAACTTCGTTTGAGACACAATCTCAGTATTTAAGGAGAAAACCCAGCGAGAAATTTCACTTGGGAAAGAAGCAGACGTCGATGCAAGCCGCCATGTAACAGACAAACACTATCGCCCACTTCGCAATGCAACGTGAATCTGAATACTCAAGTGAAAAATTATTCAATTATCAGAAACAAATTCTTTTACGGATTTTTCGCAAGCCAACGCGAAGTTTGTTCGTCGTCTAATGGAACAGCCCGAATCACATCCGAGAGTGAATTCCCAAATGTCCTTTTTAAGCCCCACAAACAAAATTAAAGACGGGCAAGTTCGCCTGTCATCAGAGAGAAGAAAACGAACGTAATAACACGTCCCTTGACAAACGTCAAGCGATCATTATTATCTCTATCTTTCTCCCTCACTTCTTTCTTTTTCACCGTTCACCCGTCTGCCTCTTCTTATACTTGATCAACGAACGGAACCCTTTAAGACTGAGCGATTACTTCAAAGACATTCCTACCTAACGATAACGCTCTTACATACATACGTACATTACATACGTTTCTACCTAAACCCACACGTTCCTGCATACTCATTCTTGCAAGGCTACTACGAACATTTTAACGACCTTGTATCAAGCAAAATACATTAATTTTATTTGTAAAAACCTTAATTGATGTATGTATGTAAATTGGTTGTTTCAATTCACAATTTTGATTTTCTTGTTTTATACGCCTCTTATGGTGGGCTATCTAACTAACAAGGCCAAATGAAACTAATCTGTTTCAATACACATACACTTCACTATAACTGATAACCCACTATACAACTAACTCACTTACTCTCTTAGTTTTCACATATATTGCTTGTTCAATTCTCACTCACACACCCATTTCAATTAACATTCACCACATAATGTCAATGGAACATTTATTTAATTTAACAAATTAAATAACTTCTGCATCATTCGAACTGTCCCTAAAACAAACCATTTTGTTGTGAAAGACATTCAACCTTAATTTTTGTAAACATACAATTTTGCAAGTTCTATTCGTATGTTTATCACCACTACAATGTGTTGTATCGCTTGTTGCTTTAAAGAATTTTGTTGTATTTCTTTTGTTTCGTCATTGTACAAAGTATAAATGTTTGTGGACTGGATTCTGAACACACTAGTAACTTGTAATAAGTGAATAGCAATTATTTGATCACATAGATAATCACATATCCACATTTTGGTGCCAAGTCAAGTTTCTTGCTGAGTTTTCTCTTTAAATACTGGGAAAGTGTCTCAAACGAAATGGAAATTTTGTGCGCAATTAAACTTGTTCTTACGTATCTATGATTAATAGACCAATCAGCAACTGTTATTTTTAAATTAACCGTCTGATTCTTTTGGCGTTTAGTTTGCACAAATTTTTTAATATTATTTCGTGCAATGAAAAAAATTGTCGCTGGAACTTTTTCTTAACTCACATGTTATGCGAGGAGTAAATTGTCGTATCTGCTTTTTTAATAAAACTTTGCAAGGTGGATTCCACATATCTATATATATTGTTAGTTACTTAAACTTGTCAAATTTGTGTAAAATCCGATGAATGGGTTGCATTTTTTATGAATTCATCATCGAGATATCAAATTACTTTTTATTAATGAAGATTTATTTGAGTTGATTGTGATTTTGATATTCACTTTCTAATATGAAGACCGTGAATTCATTCAAAATTGAAGTTAAATAATAATTTTTGCCAAAATGGAACATTGGCACAGAAAAAAAAAAAAACGGAAATTAATCTGAAAAGAAAATTGAACGTCATTTTTTATTCAGCACTTTCAAATTAGCCAAGAGTGATTTTATCAGTGTATAAATATATGTATTGACTTAAATTCTAAACACTAAGTTGTCAGTGGATCCCTAAGTGTGAAGGGAATCTAAAATTGATTTAATCTTGTTCCTTTCATTATTTGAATTAGAGTTTTGAAAAGCTATATTGCTTGAAATTCGACTCATAAATCTTTGATGCCAGATTTTGTGGGTGTACACAAAACTCCTGAAATACAGGGTGCGATGGTAACCTGTCACCATTTTATAATGTAAATTTCGCACATGTGCGTTGTTTGTTTTTTATTTTGTCCATTACACAGTATAGTCGGGTTAGTTGGGCACCGTCTACGAGAAAAAGAGCTCCATAACGCAATTCACCCAACCATAAATTTGGAAACAGTATGCTGTGCTACTTATCATTCACACAGGAAGCTCTGATATGGACATTTCAGAGGACAGTGCAGAGAATTCGGAAAGAGTTGGATGAGTCTAATGGTGATTACGAATGTACGGCAGCTCGAAAAACTCACTTTGATCGTTCTGATAAGAAAAAGAACTCCCGAATGTGTTGGTGAGGGCTTCAGACTCAATACCGAGGTCTACACCAAGTGCCTTGAGGAGGTACTCTAGGTCAAGAGGGTCGCACCTTGAAGAACTTATGTCTGGAAACAGGACTCTGCCCCATGCCACACAAGCAGGAGAACCCAGTCATGGCTGTCAGAACATTTCTGTGAACACATCACTCTTTGCATGTTTACGCCCAACTCCCCAGACTTCAACCCCATGATTACTTGTGTGGGGCGCATTTGAGCGAGAGATCAACAAATTCATTGAAACACAAAAGAAGAACTAGACAAGGATTACGGCAGCTTTCACCAACTTAAACAAGGGGTCAATCCAGAAGGGTTGTAGGAGATTCCGAAGTCATCTGGAGGCCGTGGGTGAAGCCAGTGGTAATTTTATCGAATAGATTTTTTACTCATTAAGATATTTGTTACATTTCTGTAAATATATCTGTTAAAATGAAATGTCAGTATTATTTTCATTTTATTTTCGTAATTTAGACGACAATTTATTGATCGCGCTTTATATAACGAGTTATCTGATAAAATGTTAATTTCTGATATCTACAAAATAATAGGTTTGTGTATTATTTTCAAATAATTTTGACAAGGAGTCAATCACCTATGAAAACGGGGCATTTACTGTCTCCCTCTTGTCTCTCTTTTCCTTCTATGATCTAATAGAAGTGACAACGTTAACCGGGACCTCTTCGGCTATGGGAATATCTTTCCACTTAGTAAATGAACTTTTACATGCATAATCGTGTAATTCTCTCTTTTACTCAGTTATATAAAAACGAAAATATAAAACATCGCATTGTCTTCCATTTCCTTGCAACCGTCATTTACGTATACAAAATAATGTTACCACTGCTTTTTAGTCTAACTAGGAGCAGCGTTCGCTACTTTTTGTGCCCCCGACGCATGTGCCTGCAACAAGAAGTTATAATTTAGCGACAATGAAATCCAATTCTGTTGAGTTTAGATGAATAGCATGATTTGTGTCATCTCCACTACTCATCAACAATTTAACTGACACTTTTCCCAATTACTTGTTCATATCACTCAATTAAATTCCACAATGTAGCACCGTATAGAATCTATAGTGAGATATTTTATCATTCCATCACAGTTAGCTGGCAAAAGAAGCAAATACGAGATAATGTAATTATGGAAAAAACACATTCCATTTAAAAATTTTGTAACAAAAAAGTTGTGGGACACGCAAGCGCTTACAAATAGGTCCGCGCGTTATCTCTCTAAACGCTGAGAGATATGTTCAGAGCTCACGTTACATCCCTTACGATGTAGCGAAACCACGCTTTGTTACGGGCTCACTTTGGTCTACAGCTGGGTATAAAAAAATCCGTATGAGCTCTTCTCATGGTATTTTTAGTCAGACTGTTTATATCTTTTTCATACCTTTTTCCTTAGCATTTTTCAATCTACAAACAATATAGACATTCTATGTAATCAAATAATTTTTATTGCTAATTTTTCTTATTGCAACATAAATTTCTGTCCTTAATCGTTGTGTCTTTTTACTTCTGTCATTTATACTGGTTGTCAAATAATTACATGTTCTGACATTTTTCGAATTACAAGTGATTACATCTAATTAAGTCTGCATTTTTCTGTAGAGCTGTTTAAATTGTACTTTTCACGTTTATTTAAGTATGCTCGCTTAATTATTTCTTCTTATTACATATTTTGTTGCTTAAGTATATATATTGATTTTCTAAGCACCGCTTAGATGTGGCATAAGGCCGAAAGTATGGGGTACCTAGTGAGGATCGAACTCACTACTCAGTTCTTCTAGCGAGACAAGCTTGCTAATCATTACATCACGTCGGGGTGCCCTATATATACATGTTCTTTATTCGTTCCTTCTTTATATGTTAATATATAATTTTACAAAGTAGAAATGTAGCAATGTGATTGACAGTAGAAAATACCAGATTGTCTGAAACGACATTAATGTCAATAAAGAATCATTCTTCTAAGAATTTGATCTGTCTGACGCTAATATTTACTGGGCTCATCCTAAAAGATTCTAAAGTAAACTTTGCCTCAATGTCACAACAGAACATCAAAAGATCAGAAAGTTGGACTGATAACTATCAAGCATAAAATCAGTCCTCAAAGAATATCAGTGGATAACCTTGGCGTATAAGACAAGAAGTCGACCCAGCTGAGCGTAGAATGTGTACACGCTGTGCAGCTGGGTGACAGGCAGGATCAGAATGTAGTATCTGTTCTCAGATACGCACTTCCTGCTCGCCGATCGCCAGCATCTGTGTAGGTTTGAAAGGCAATGACCAGCATTAATAAGCTCTGACCAGATTTGTACCCAGTTACCGCGTGGGCAGGGGCTGGATAATCTTTGACGATTAACCCGAGCGTTTTTGTTAGCAAACGGTTCCGCTTTAGGTGCCTGCTTCGCATGTGGAACGGTCTAGTCCGCTTGAGATCCGCAGCCGAAGCCGTTCTCAACATTCCAGACAGTGCCGTTCCTGCCAGATGAAGACGTTCCAGCCTGTGCTGTTACTGCCAGACGCTGACGATATTCCAGCCTGCGCCGTTCCTGCCAGACGCTCCGACGACAACGTTCCATTTTTAAATCATAATAAAAATTGACGTTGAAATTCTTCATCTTCACCTCCGTCTCCCCATTGTCTATTCTACCCATTCCTTACCAGGCTACCGCAACAGATTCAGTCGAGAGGGAAACGCATGAGTCTCTTAAATCTTCGAGAGAGTTTTCCCTCCGAACAATGCCTCTTAAACCATACACCCACTCACCGACATTAAAATAATTGGAGTAGATAGACTAAACCATCGCCCGGTTCACACTCCACCCACGTCTATTGAACAGGTGTAGAGGCTCATTCCTTGTTCCCTGTTCAGGATGTGGTTTCCAGCTTTCTCTTTCCCAATCTTTTCACTCTTACGTAACCCCCTGCACATCAGTAGCGTTATCGCCTTGCTCGGAGTGATATGATTAAAAAAAAAATTAATGAAGTTCAGAAGTGAATAAGCAATAATTCTATGTACAAAAGGTTTGACCTCGTGTTTTTCCAAAAGTAGCGTTACAGAAAGCTTTGAAAATACTCATTAAAAAAAAAAGAAAAGAATACCAACTATGAATTTCTTCAACTTCTCAATTCATCTTAGGACATCAGAGGCCGTAAGAATAGTTTTGGAGGATTAATACCCCGTCTCATTAAATATCTATGCACAACAATAATAGGAAAGTAATTTTATTACTGCAGGTAATGAAATTATTTCTCTTCTGTCTTTTCCCATAACATATCCAGAATTCGCTACTGTTCCCTCATTTGCTACTGTCTTCGAAGATATTGCTGGGCAATCATAATTGATACTTCCATTACCTTTTTGGGTATTAAA